>CAJHUC010001133.1:0-80927 GCA_905146915.1 Ostreobium quekettii
GCTCTTGGATGTTGTGGCACCACCCATTTCCCTCTGCAAATTTTTGCCACTGCAGGGGCCAGTGTCCTGCATTGCGCCCTGCATCATGCCCATATTGGTTTGGGTTGTCAGCCTCAGCATTGCATGCATCTTACATCCAGAGCAAGCCTTCTGTTCGGGTATGATGTCACAGGTGTGACAGTGTTTGGGGGCCTGCAAAATTTTGTTCGATTCTGCGTGCACAAATGGAGTCTTTGTGATCAGCGATGCAGTCACATGCCGCAGTTTCACCACCAGTTTACAAATGTGGATTCCAGTGTGGTGCTGTGGCATGATTTTCAATCCTTGTGAAGCACTGCTGCCTGGAAGGCTTGTGCCTACTGCTCGATGAAGTTTACTGGAGTTGCTGTGTTTGTGCAGCATAGAGACCATAAAAAATAGGAGCGCTAAAAATGCCCATCATACAGCATAGAAGACCATCTGTGTGGCACAGAGGAAGCAGTTTATACACATCAAACCCCTACCTCGCCTCCAATGTTTTCCCTAGCCTGCTCCCACCCAGAGCGAGAATTTTGATGCATCTTTGCCCTGATGAAAAAGAGGATGCGGATTTCATATGGTGAGGCACAAACAGCACACAGCAGAATGTGGAACCTGCGGTAGCAATAACTGGGCATCAGTGTCCGTGCTCCGTCCAGACTCCTGGATATGCTCCAGGCATTTACATGTTCCTCCAACTGCCGATTGTGGATGATCGTTTGATCGCCTGTGTGGAATGCCAGCAGATTTCAGCGATGCAACAAGAGAGGGCTGCCTATGAGCAGTGTGTGAAGGACATGTCGCTCAAGACGCAGGAACTGTCGTTGTGGCTGCAGAAGGCGAATGGCAAGGCGGATGCTGGCCCAATCGACCCAGACACGGTGATCGTTCCTGAGGACGAGCTGTGCAGGCAAGCCCTTGAATCGCAAGCCGAGGACCTGGCTATCGAGGACTGCCTTTACGCCCTTGACAAGGCCCTCCAGAATGAAGTTATTGGGCTTGACTCCTACCTTAAACAGGTGAGCGAATCCAATTCTCTGCCAACAGGTATGCAGGGATGCGTAAGAAATATCAATTCAAAACTCTAGCAGTGCAGGGAGTTGTGCAGTAGTAGTTTCCAGTAGTTTGTTGATGGCTGGTGGCACTGTTGTGTATTGTGCGCGAGTTCTTTAGTTGATGTGCTGCACAAGTTATGAATAATGTATGCAGTGCCCAAGTGTGGCGGTGTTCTGCTCTTAGGAGCATGCAAGCCAAGCACGCTGGTGTCCTTATTTGCGTTGCTACCCCAGTAGGGTTGATGGAGCATCGAAGTGGCGGTGGATTACTTGCTTCGTTGTTCAATAGCGGGACTTTTAAAGCGTCCACGTCGCGCCACGAGAGATGGTGGTGGTGGCCAAATGCTGCCAAGTACTGAGAAACGGTTGTCTTGCACAAACCATAGACGTACCGCAGTGGGGTGCATTGCAATCGATTGGCTCCAGAACACCCTTGGAGGCAACTGTGTTGCTCCATCAACGTTAAAGCAACACAAGCAGCTGAATCTCTCAGCACAATTGTCTCGAGTTTGTTCGAGTTACGAATGTGCCCAACCACAAGCGTTGTGTGTCCCAGGTGCGCCAACTGTGCAACAAGCAGTTCTTCGCCCGAGTGCTGGGAGCCAAGGTGGCTTCCAGGCAGTCGCAGCATCCCATTCCTGCACGCCACGGCTCAGGCCCCGGCGTCCCGATGCCTCAGGGCGACTCTTGGGCAGCCTCTGGCATTCTGATGAACCCGCTGGCAGGACAGAGGGCATAAGGGCCAGGCCACTGCGACGTTTCTTGTGGCTGAGCCATCAGGCACACGTCCACAGGGTGGCACGCAGTACAGTGTGTGCGCCAAGTTTCTGCATGCCATCCATGTCCATGCTTTCAAGCCCGTGGGATGAAAGAGGCTAGTTGGGGCAGCTGAAACGATTTCTTTGTCCGTGAAGCCCCTACAGCTGGGTTAGCAGAATGTGGAGAGCAGAAGTTGTGGTTGCGAGCTTATCTGCAAGGTAGTTTTCAGTCTGAGGGAATTGTCCTTGCCTTTGTATCTTCAGCTGCTGTTGTGGCTTGTCCGGGTGCGCCACATTTGTTCTTGTGATGACAGCAGCGGGAAGGGGTGTGTGGAACTATCAAGGCGGAGAATGGTTGTTGTACGGGAAACACCATTTGAAATATTTGTATGTATTTGTAGAGCGCCGCTGCAGTGCCATAGCCCAGCTGGGGTGTGTGCCACCGAAAACTGAGGGCGCCACAAGCGCAACACAACCGTCCCGTACGTGTGTTTGCCGGCAAAATGCATGCTACCAACATCGCGCCAATGGATCTTAAACCGGCCCTGGTTTCCAGGGCCGTGGAGGGCCAAACATAGGAGCTGTGCAGTGCCCAAGGGCTTGGCCTTGGATTTGGATCTTGGCGGCGGCCTTTGATCGCTCACCTGGCACCACGTCGTGAGGGCATCGCAGCCTGTTGCGTTGCGACACTGTGCTGGATGTGGCCTCCATCACAGGCAGTCACATCTTGGGTCGGAATACGCTCCGACAACACAACCTGATCTCCACACAAGGGCATTGCTCGGCATCGCCAGCTTTGTGGAAGAGCTTCGCCTTTCCATGTTGTGGCAAGTATGTATTCAACGGAATTGGACGGAAGGGAACGGTGATGTTCCAGAGCAGGGGATTCTCCTGTTCTTGAAGGGAAGGCGGTTGATACAATTCAAACGGCTTGCTTTTGAGTGCACATGGGGAAGCGCGAATCCACGATCGCCAATGCTTCAACGGCGCTGGCACATGGCCACGCGCAAGGCCACACCCACATGCGAGTCGGGCTTACATATTTGCTTGTTCGACTCAAGGTTCGAGCACAATATTCCTTGACGACGGCGGCACCAAACACGACCAGATTTCTTGATCCTTTCACAGCCACCCGTCCACAAATTCGACCCCAAAGACGGCCATCAAACACAAACGCCCATGCAACAATTCAGCCACACACCGCCTCATCACCAAGGTGCAGCCAACGTTCGAAACATGCCATAGACGTCTTTTCACTCAGAATTCAGCACGGTGCGTGGGTTACTAGTACACTGACCCTCCGCCAACATCACGAACAAATTAGTGAGGCGAACAGGAGAGAAAAAGAAATGTGGTCCGTAAACTCCAAATCCACCGCTGACACACCCAATTCCTGGCTGCTCAGATCGTGATCATATGGTCACTTCCCAACGCCCTCACTACAAAACGCAGGTACAACTGTTTCTTGCAAGCGAAAGGGAAGTAAGGGGTGGGCACAGTGCTGAAAATTTTGGGGAACTCACATCCAGAACTTCCCCACAAGCAACCTTTGTACCTTGCAGACAAGACACCATGACCAAGGCATTTATCTCTGAACTTGATGGCGTTTTATCATGAAGCTCATGTTGTCCCCAACAAACATGGGTGTGATGGAAAATTACCACAAGAACCAAATTACCAATTTTCATGAAACATGTTTTTTTTTTTTTTTTATCACAAACTGCCAAACTTCAAGCCAAGGAGTACGCATAGGCTGAACAGCTGCCAGTTCAATGCTGCACCAGGAACAGTGGCATCCCAGCATGAGTTAATTTTGCATGTTTCATAGAAATATTTTTTCCGCAGCAGTGCTTTTTGGGTTCATCTTAAGCAGCAAAACATGCATACCAATCGCTATCCATCAAGCACAACTGGTCCATCCAGTGAAATTGTGATTGTTATGCGGCTAAACGAACACTTTATCATCAACCGCTGGCTGAGACGGCGGTGATGGCACAACAGTTGCCACATTGCTCCGGTGCTGTGATATGTATTGCATGCTGTTGCTTGGGCATTTGAGAAAATTGCTTCGCCGATGAACGGGGGTGTACATGCATTGTCTTTCCCTGAAGACGTTTTGCCCATTTCCATCCTTTTGGCATCGAGGCACGATGAACATACTGCATGGGCATCGTGCGCTTGGGGGTGACTACTTGTGGAACAGTGGATAAAGCAAAACTGGGCTCGCCCAGCGTCAACTTCTGATCCACTTGAACATTTGTTACTGAACCGCAAATTGCCTGGATGGAATAATCAGGGAGCGAATTAGACAGCATTGATCCCCTTGGGCGTGATGTTACGCTAGGAGTTTCTGTGCTTCGAAATTGCAGACAATGGGATAACAGGTGCGAATTTGCTCATTCCGATGCACAACAACGCGGTGGTTGGATTGTGGCAATATTTTAGGTTAGCACGGAACCAGTCATCGACACTGCTTTGCTCGAGCGAAATAGGGAGCGGATCGCTGTACCCTCACCTTGAAATGTAAGATTTCTCGATGACGATGACTGTGTGGACGAGGGAAAAGTTAGGAAGACACTTTTTTAAATTTGGTACGTTCAGCATCAAATATGACGTTAAGCTCCCCCCCCCCCCTCCTCAGCGTCAATCCTTATTTTCATTCCAGGGTGACTCAGCCACATTACAATGTGATACAGCTTCGAAATTGTTCCAAGGGGGAAAATGGCCGAAATTGTGGCGATTGCTGTGATTTGAAAAATACGATGCCAAAAGCCATAATAGGCGAATCGCCTAAGGCGATGGGAGCAGCCATAAAGCCTAAAAATTGATCCATTCTAGGGACTTCCTCCAAGATGGAAAGTTTTGAAGGAGATTTTTCCACAAGTCATGAACTATATGCCTCTGATCAGTGGCGTTTTTTTCGCATCTTCCCACCTCATTTTGGATTTACTGCAATAACATAATCTCTCAGCGTCAATGGCTGGACCTCCCCCCCTAACGTCAATTTGACGCTGAGAGTACCAAATTCAAAATAGTGACTCCCCTTAATAAGTGTTTACGTGATGTGTGGTGTCTTACGGTGAAAAGTACATGTGGTGAACATGGTGTGTGCTATGGTGAATGTATATAATGATGACGACCCCCGCCACAAAAAGCATCTCCCCAGGATATCTTAGTCATCCGCCCGTGCAGCGTATCCCGAGACGGGTGCGACGCTGAGTGCCTGACACCCGCTTCCCGCCCCGCCACCGCGCGGGGTGCCGCCAGCGCGCGCGGCGACCTCGATGCACCCCGGCGGGCACTGAGGCCACCGCCGCGCGCACACACACCGACCCCCGCCCTCCAGCCCCCGCCCAGGCTCCCGTCATGCTGGACGCGACGGGCCTCAGGCTCGGCCTGTTCATCGCCAGGTCCTCGCGCACCGACCCGTTGCGGGCCCGCGCTCCGCAGCGACCGCGCCACCGCCCCCTCCTGCCATGCCGGCGGATCTCCGCGCTGCTCTGCCCAGAGGCCGAGGCGGTGGCGCTTCTCGTGGATCGATGCCTGACCGCGGGCCTCCTCGCGCCTGGCCTGATCCACCCCACTGTCCACGGTGCGATACCCCCCAAAGATAACTCCCCCGTTCGTTGTCCCTGTTTCCTTCGCCTTCTTTTGCCAGTTTAAACGCCAAACGCACCCGCAGCGGCGACAAAGGTGCTGATGGATGCGTCGGCTCGATTGCTTCATTCTTGATGCAGTCGATCTGACGACGACCGACGCCCTGATGGGGTGGCTGTTCTGCCTGTTCACCGCGCTGCCGGCGGGCGCCGCGGCGTACTTCGCGTCCCGGTCAATGCTTGAGTCGCAGGAGACCTGGCGCAGGGTGAGGGAGGAGCAGGAGGCGCCAAAGGTGTGGGGCCGCCCCGCGCAGGGATTGCGCGCCAAGAAATTGGAGGATGTCGCTTTCTCACGCACCGCCAACGAAGTTTCTCTCTGTGAGAGAGTGGACGCAATGTCGTACAGTGCCTCTTCCCCTGACTGTAAGGGCCCGTCGGAACTTTAGGCGTTGGTTGACCGCTAATGGGAGAGCAATGCATTGGAGTTGGTTTGCTTTTTTCCTTTTTCTGGTTTGTTAGCTTGTGGAATGGTTGTTTGGATGGCCAATTCCGAGGACTAAAGTTGTCAGAAGCAACACTGAAAAACAAATTCCTGCCGCCTTACATGCGATGGCAGGCTGTTTGGGTAGGGATTCGAAAGGGAATGCCTGTCCCTGTTCACAATTGTTTGTCAAATGCGCTTGTGTGACACACGTTTTGGCAACAAATTTGTGTGACGATCAAGAAATTTTGCATGCGATCATAACGTAATTTTGCTGCCAGAGAACTTCCGAGACCTTTCCACAGTAAATTTGGAAGAGTGTATGTTGCTACCTGGATGTCTAAATGTGTAGTCACCTTTCATGGCACCCCGGTGGATTCATAGTGCCTGGCTTGGGGACAAAATTCTAAAAAATTTTGCAAGTTGGGGGTATCCATCGCACAGATTGCTGTCCGCAATGCAAGAGCTAAAATGGTATCCGTTGCCCTGCACAATGCAGTCCTTAATCTGTCCAGTTCCAGCCTTGCATCTCTTTTGGGAACTGCTGATTGATTTCTGTTGGCACAGGTCGAGGAAAAGATTCTGTATGGAGTCGATGTGTCGCAGAGCAAGTTTTTGATGCTACCAACTGTTGAGGCAGCTGTCCACTTTGCGGCCCTGGCTCACAAGGATCAGATGCGACTCACTGGCAAACCATATGTGACACACTGCATACACACTGGGCTCATTTTTGAGGAATTGCTGACATCTTTTGTAGATGACTCAAGGTAAGTCCAAGTATGCTCCATAGCAGCTTTCAGTGTTTGCACTGCAATGGCAGCGTTTAACACGATTGTCAACACCAATACCAGTGTGTTCAAATGAGCTTGAATGCAGAAGTGCATGGCTTGCAGCGACCCAAGCACGGACTTGAAAGGATACAAACAACATCAGGACTGATTTCAAGTTGAATTAAGCCTGCATCTGTGCACCATGCACCTCAACCTCTGCAGGATTGTCAGCCTGGCAGCCAAAAGTGAGAGCTGACAGTGGACAATGTGCTGGAAGGAATACTGCTGAATGAGGTTCTGTACAAATCCCATTTGCCAATATGTGTGTATAGGCTTTGAACACGTTGCTCTAAAAGTGACGAGTCACAGCCCTTGTTCCTGCAGCATTGGACATTGGCCGCATGCAGTTACTCCAAAGTACAGTGGCCGCAAATGCCCTGGTGCAAAACAGGCATATGGGGCAGTGCTTTGCTTCGCTTTGAGCTGTTCTTTGCGCAGAGCCGTTCACCAGTGCACTGACTCATTGTGAGGTTGCTGTAGAGCTGAAGTGGCAGCCATGGCTGCTGTTTTGCACGATGTCCTAGATGATACCAACGTGACTGTAGAAGAAGTAAAAAAGGCATTTGGGCCGGAAGTGGGGGACTTGGTGCAGCAAGTCTCAGAACTCAGCTCCATGGTCCAGTTGCTAAGGCGGCGGAGGCGAGTCATGGTCAGTAGAGCTTTGCTGCAGAGGATAAGTTCCAGGGCTTGCATTCTGCAAAGAGCAATGCACAATTCAAACAGCCAGTCCAGGTTCTCTAAATTGGTGCATGACGAACAAAAGCTGATGGTGCCCAGACTGTTTAGGTGACGTGTTGCATCGCTGGGTAATCTGTGTATCGAAAACAGGGCAAGTGTTGTTGGCGTGCGGCAGTTGCTCTGTAGGTTGTGGGCGAGAGGGGACAGCACTGCCGTGAATGTAGAATGGAGAGCATGGATTGCCCTGCACTTATTCATACCAAGCAGAAATCACTGCTGCATAGTGGGCTGTTGTGGCTACAGTTCGCAGCAATGTTCGTCAGTTGTAACAGTTCATCAGTTGGTATGTCATTTTGGCACTGAAGACATCATGGTGTGTATGACCGATTGGCATTGGTTGGTTAAACAAGCCGATTAACTTCATTGCTTTGATGGAAAACCGTTGTTTCCCATTGAAGCTACAACTTCTGGATGGGTGTTTCTGTGTGGACGTGGTGGACGTTTGGGGCAGTCCACAAGCGTGATTGCACAATAGCGCTTTATTGAAAGGGGTCGTCATGCTATGAAGGGTATACTAGGTACTGCTTGATTGTGGGTCCACTGCTATGTTGCAAGGTTGATGATACGTTGTCCTTGTATCCACAATTGTGTCATTTGCAGCAGCATATTTCAGGAGTTTGTTTGATTTTGTGCATCTTACCTCCTGTAGATTCGCTTGGATTACATGGTGTGTAATCTGTGGATTGTCCAACGATTCACAACAAATACTGTGCACTATCTGGATCTGACAGAGCTGCACTGGTTCCCTGACAGTCTATTCTGCACTATGACAGGAAGGTGGCCGTGCTGCTGAACAAGGCGTTGAGGAAGAAGACCTCCTGAGGAGCACGATCCTGAAGTCAGCCAGAGAGCCCCTTGTCCTCCTCATCAAGCTGGCAGATCGCTTGCACAACATGAGAACTGCTTATGCACTGGAGCCAGCAAAGAGACGATCGGTGGCTTTGGAGACACGCAGCATCTTCTGCAGGTTGGCAGAGAGACTCGGGCTCTTTGCTCTCAAGGTGCGACATTCCCACGCAATTCTCAAGGCACTTTGTTACCAGTTTAGCCCTTCACAGAGAAAAACAAGGCAGCGCAGGAGCACACCCATGGGCAGGAGCATGTGTCTGTTGCTTTTGTGTGTACTTGAGTGTTTCTTCTCAACCTTGTGAACTAATGAGCACCACTGCACTGCGCACAGAGCATAATCCATCACCACATTGTTTGAAGGTGCTCTGCTTCATCATTTGCCCATGGTCAGAATCAGCTCTTTCTGTGCACAGGTGCTTGAACATGTGCTGTTTTATGTTTATGTCAATAAATTTGAGCAGCAAGACTATTGTCTGAAACGTTGCCTATTTCAGAAATCGGCTGATTGCTGTTAGTGGCGTAGTGACAAAGGCAAATAAGCACAACAGGTCACCCCAGAGACGAACCATGTCATGCAAGTTCACAATCTACGTATGCTGGGGAATTGCCAGTCCTGACAAAGGCGACTGGGTGCTGCAGGCAGAGCTGGAAGATCTGAGTTTTGCTGTAACTCAGCCCCAAGACTTTCAGAATGTGTATAGGCAGCTTTGTGGCATGTGGGGTGTGTCAAGCTTCACAGACAGTGAGCCAATGAGCTCTGATGACCTCTCTCGGCTGGCCATCCCCCCTTATTTGGGCATCGCAGGGGTGGAGCTGCCAAAATCTGCCACAACTTACCTGGACGAACCTCTGTACATCGCACGAGGTGACACCCTGACAGGTGATGTGGGCACTCAAAGGCCATTGCAGGAGACTTTGGCAGAGGGCCGAGGATCAAGTGATCAAGGAACGGCAGTGCTGGATCCACCAGCAACTTCCGTTGCGTTGGACTGTGGTGTGCAGGGATCTGTGCAAGGTGGGGCCAACCAATACTGCCAAGGAACATCAACTGTTCCCATCTGGGTTGAAGAAGATGTGCCTGGTGTTAGCGGCCTCTCTTGCGATGACGACGGCATACGAAGGCAAGGCGCCATGTGCACAAATGCAGGGCCCGAAAAGCGAGTGCTGTCAACTGGCTTTAGCCAGCCATGTGCCAATTCATCGAGGGATGGATTGGATCAACAAATTGCCATCGTCGATGCTCCTTCACAACCTGCCAGTCTGCCGGTTGGCGCTCCTGCCACCTGGGAAACCTTGACCTCTGAGGACTGCAGACAGATGCTAGCGTGTGTGAACCCCTTCACATCGGTCATGTTCACTTGGAGCGGCCCAGCAGGCAACAAGGGCTTTGGGCTGGACTTCATCAGGTGCCGCACAGAGGAGCTGCTTCAGGAGATATCGATCCTGTCCTTTGGCGCTGGGTACAACATCGAGGTCTATGGCCGCGTGAAGAGTTTGTACAGCACCTACAAGAAGATGAAACGCAAGGCGGCGAGCATTGACGAGGCGTATGATGTGTTGGCCCTGCGGATCGTGGTGGACAGTGAGAGCAACAAAGACAACAGCGCCGCCCGTAGGCTGTGCTACCAGCTGTTGTCTACAGTCCAGCGGCTGTGGAAGCCAGTGCGATCGGAGCTTGACGACTACATCGCGGTGCCCAAGTACTCTGGCTACCAGAGCCTGCACACGTCTGTGATCGGCCCCGGAAAAGTTCCCTTTGAGGTGCAGATCAGGACGCGATCCATGCACGTGGATGCTGAGTATGGCAACGCTGCCCACTGGACCTACAAAGAGCTTCCTGTGCTCTCAGGGCAGGATGGGCCCCAAGGCCAAGGGACATGGGGCCCTAAGGTGGGGCAGCCTGTGGTGAGAATCCGCAACGGAAGCTACTTGGATGGGGTCATTGTGAACTGTGAGCACAACCAAAGGCACTTGCTGGTTGCTGTGAGCCTTAAAAAGCATCTGCAGAGACAAGAGGGGAGTCGGTTGGCAAGCATGGATGAGTACCGGTGGATGGTGGACTACGTGGAGGCACAGGGGTGGTATGAGGCTGGCCAGGGGGATGTAAACGTGGTGTTGGAGCACTATGTGCTGTGCGTGGATGGGGCCTACCACAAGGTGGACCATTATGGTCACAAGCAGGAGGTCATCGCCCGGCCGCTGGAGCCTCCGCAGCAGGCTATGGGTTTGGCCAGGCAGTGTGTGCCAGGGGCAGGCGGGGGCAAGCAGGGAAAAGGGGGCGAGGCGGCCTCCAGGATTCAACAGGAGATCAACCTGAAGGCTCGGTACTTGCGCCAGGTGGGCAGAATACTAGTTCTCTTGTTATTTGGGTGCCAAGTTGTTCATTGCAAGTGAAAGATCACGTGGCTTCCCTGTTCTAACAGCACATGTGTGACCATTTTGCCACCCAGCTAAAAGATGCAGGGCGGTGGAACGCCTGAAAAAGGATGGGGTGCAAGATTGGCAGTGCACAGATTTTGTACTGTCCATCGGACCTCATAGATTGTGAACTGTAAGCAGCGTCGTGCCTCTATTCGCTCCTGGTCAGCCAACGTGTCAGCAGCCTGGTATTTTATCTGTCAATGGGTGGCATTGTCCAGGTTGGCAGTGTGTGATTTTGTCATCATGCGACAAGAGGTGGGATTCTTTTGGTACCTACTCATCTTTACGGAGAGCCTTACGCAGATTCCAGATTCGGTTTGTGGCTTTGTCGCATGCCGTCAGTCACAGAATTGCACAAGCTGACTGTGCTTCCTTGCTATGAAATCACATCCCAGCACGGCATAATTGTGAGGCTATTTATTGGCATTTGCTGTCGCTGTTATTTTAGTTTCTGTCGGTATCAATTTTTGCCATTATGCTGATGTTATGCTTTACAGTTCTAATATTATACTGCTATTATCCATACTCTTGCAGCATTAATGCTGTTGCATTTGTGGTTGTGGCATTTGCACGTTCACATTATGGCCAACCTGAAAACACGCCATCTGCTGTAGCCAGTGCATTCGTGATTGCCAATGGGTCTGCAGAAGTAAAATGCGAGTCGAACTGTGAATGGATATACTGTAACCCATTCCAGTTTTCTGTTTTGCAGATGTTGGACTTCTGTGCAGAGTTGGATTTGGAGTGCCCCGACAGTGAGACCATTCACGTGATGTTGTGGCCGGAGGGACAGATTAGGAGCTTCCCAACTGGCACGACAGCTGGGGATGTGCTCTCGTCGGGCGGGTACATCGAGATAGTGGACGAGGGCACCGAGGCGCACAGGCCCATGAGCAAGCTGGTCAACGTGAACAATCAGTTGGTGCATGAGGACACGCAATTGAAGGACGGCGACTATGTTGTGCTTTCAAGGGACCTTGTGAGAATTTGATGTGGTCGGCTGCCAGATGGAGAGCACGATATCTGTCTTTCGATAGTCAGTCGACTTGGATGTCGACAGGAGTGCAGGTCATCATCGAGTGGAGTGTGTGAGCGGGCGGGGGGCGGGGAAATGTATGTAGACGAGTTGTGTGTGCCGTCATTGTCGTCACTGTACTCTTTTCTGCCTGTGGAGCAGGAACACACCTGCGCGCCTTGGAGTCGGCTGCCACATTTGATCTTGGGTCCTTGGGCGCCTTTGGCAAGCGTGGCTCCATGGGGGAGCAGCAAGGACCTGCTGCATTCCCTGGATCACATGCACCTTTGCAGGGCAGCACAATGCACTGGAGATGATGGGGCTACTGCTACACTGAGAGATTGGGGTCCAATTCATTGCACGGCAGCGATGGGCTTGACAATTGTACACCAGACAGTTGTATATCTGCGCTATCACATTCATGTGGTGCTGGCACAGTGGCAGCACGTAGGGTCAGTGAGAAAGGTGCAAAAATTGACCACTATTCGCCTCGTCTTTGTGCACCCAGCGAGGTCCACCCGTCTCAATGAGGACAGCATGGTCGCGCAGGTGTCGGGCCTCGCCTGCCTGCAGGCACCGCAGCATCGCTGTTCTGTGTTGTCCACGTTCGCTGAACATGGCCCCTCACTTCTGCCGTTGCGCTCACAGATCCTTCCATCATCATGGCTGATGGGGGAAAGCATCATCACATTTAATGCTGCCAAGGGGAACCCTTGTAGGGTACCATTTCACAAATGCAATCAAGGGGTTCGTGGCATTTCACAGCTCCTGCTCCCAATAGCGACACAACATCTTCCAAATCTTGTTTGAAAAGCACAATTGAGACCACGTCCCACCTTACATACTTTCCAAATCGGTCAGAGAAACCCCACACCTTATGTACCGCCTGTGGGCTGTCCATCCGGCTGGTACAGGGAGGGCGCTTCGTTCGACTGCAGTGCCTTGCAGATGTCCTGTTTGGTAACGGACATGAAGCTGGAAGGCAGCTCCACATCGGGCACGATGCCAATCTTGTTGATGTCCCTTCCAGATGGCGTCTGATACTTTGCCACGGTCACGGCTAGTCCAGAGCCATCGGACAAGGGCACCAGCGTTTGAATCAAGCCCTTCCCAAAGGTCCTCTGGCCCACAATCTGGCCCCGATGGCTATCCTGAACAGCTCCGGCAAAAACCTGCGACACAAATTGTTGTATTTGATGAACGAAAGCAGATGGATTGTGCCTGCATCGGAATAACCGCGACACAAATTGAATGTGACACCATCGATATCTCACAAAATTGCAGGCCGAAAATCTGGTCGTATAGAAAGCAGAATGTGCAAGGATTCTCGGAAGGGAGGTTGCACAAGAACGTTAGATGCGGCTTCGCCATGCTTTGCCGTTTGTATTGGAAACATCCCATTGCCGCACAAATTCGGTTGCATCTCACTCCTCAGACTGCATGATACACGATTGATGGGAAGGTCGCTAGCGTGGTCAACGCTAACAGGGAACTGTTCTGCAGGCGCCATTTTCTCTGTAGCGCCCTTCCACAGAGGTCGATCAATCTGCCAAACGCGGATTGTCCAAACTGGACAGAAATTGCTCACCCCACCATGGGCCCAATGCGTCTGTTACGAATGGCAGCAGAAACGTTTTGGCAACACATGCATGGACGTGTGAACAGCGCCCAACAGTGTTTCGTGCGTGCGAGGGCATGCCTTGGCATCTTTGAGCCCAATTCCTGTTTAAGGTGAAGAACAGGCTCAACAGCGATGGCATGCAAAACACAACAACCTGGGGTTGGAGCAAGTTAGAGGGGTCATCCAGCCCTTGCTGCGCTCATCATGATGCAAAGGAACGCACGGAGCCTTTGAGGGTGCTCCCAGAGCATGCACACATTGGGCAAAAGCTTCAGGGGAAAAAAGGGGGAGGGAAAGGGCATCGGCAGCTCTTCACTCCTATGAATCTAACATTGTCAAAGTTCCTTTTGGTTTTGGAGTTCTGCCACACTATTGTTTTCGCATCATGCTTACAGGTTGCCTGTTACTTCTAATTTCATTGTCATCATTGCAGACAATGATAATTGGCATTTCCACAACCATTACAATTATATGTTCACCTATTCACGATGCATTGTTCAGCGTTGTGCTCACAAATACAAGGACGCAATGCACACACCTCTGATGCACTCGCTGTACCCTTGTTGACAAGGATTGCCATGGGTGTCGTGGAATCCAAGGCAACGCCATCGACTGAGTATATGTCCCTCACGCCATCGCTGTCAGAAATCAGCACTATGTCTCCCTCGTCCACCAGCATCTTTGCAACTTCAACGCCTGCCCGACGCGTTCACAGCACAGCAGGGACCTTGGTGCTTCATGCATGGACGCTATCTGCCCCTATGTTGAAGATAGACTGCTAGACAAAAACCTGTCTTCACGTATTGACCACAGCACATGCAGCCAATGCTGTGCATCAGATCAAGCGACCAGCTCAGGTACCGCCACTGTTGACAGGCAGCTGGAAGGTGGACAATACAGGAAGGGATCGGCCACTGACCAAATCGAAAAAATCGAAACTCATAGCAATGCGCACTGCTGAGCTTGTGCACACAAACTCCTAGCACTGGGCCCAATCAGTGGATGTGATTCTACTGATGGACTTGTTTGAAGACGGGCAGTCACAGCACAGTTTCGCCTAAGGAGACAATTGTCATTCAAGGAGCTGCACACTGTGTTGCATGGGCTGCCGTCCCATAGTGAAATTCATCAGCTGGTGATGCGCAGGCCATTTCAGCCTCACCACCAATGCACTTCAGCAAGATGCAATCAAAGAACGTGGTGCGGGTGCCAATCACCACCAAACCTTAACCAGGACTCACCTGCTGCGAATGAACCGCCCCCATTGTTGCGAATGTCAATCAGAAGCTGCTGGGCGCCCTGGGCCTGGACGTGCCAAACAGGTTACTCCTTCAGGCAACAGAGCTGCAAGTGCAACACAACCGCAATGCACACAGCGTTATGCTCACCCACACCCACGCGAAAGTGACCAAAACGAAGACAGGATGATGATTGGGAGCAACTGGGGAACGAGCTTATTAAGTTCATTATCGAAAAAATGGCAGAATACTGCCCTAACACTGCACTGCGATGACATGTTGAAGATAGCCAAACTGAAAACTCATGGATGATGGAGTAGGCTGTCATTTGACCAGTATGAAGAACAGGAGACAGGACGGATGAGCAGCAGCTTCCCAGCCATGGCAACGAATGTCTTGCATTCGTTGAGCTGACAACCTATGGATCTGTGACCCAGATGCCAATTCCTTGCATTTTCCTTCCCTGCTTGCTTTGGGCCATGAATGGCGGTGCTGAAGGCATCCTGAAGCAACTGGCTGTGTAGGGTTAAATGGAGATGAAGAGTCCATATTTGCATAACTACACCTCTGTCTGAAAACATTTCTTGTGCATCCACAACGGAGCTGTCAGAAAAGGAGTTCACAACCTTTCCCACACTTCCTATGCCCAGTGCCACCTGCCCAGACGGAAGGCACCTTGATGACCTCCAGTTGGGGTTCATGCCCAGGCAAGCAGACAATGACACATACATTTGCTGGAGACATTTTTGCTCTTGCGCCATGGATACTGGCATCAAGCTTCCACCCTGAACACAGGCACATTTAGCTTGCACCACGTCGTTTGCTTTGCTGCTTCGCAGCTCAAAGGAAACTACTTCGCCAAAAGTACCTTGAGCTCGCTCAAAGCTCTCTTCACATCCAGGGGTGTCTGCTCACTGAACCTGGCAATCGACAAATATCCGACTGGACCGTTGGCACCAACTTTGTCGCTCACAGATCTGCAAATCTTTATGGCCACTGGATTGAACAGGACCTTTTCCCTGGTAAACAGATGAAGGGAGCGATGAAAGTTAAATGAAGGAAATCACCATTGACAACAAATCAAAGAAGTTCACCATCAGGTTCTGCAGCTACAGACTGGAGACAAACAGCATACAGCCATGGAGGAGCCATGATGGAGGAAAACAGATGCCATGACAAATTGTACAGGTGGACCATGTGACCACCCCGTGTGAGGCAGTCTGCATAACTGCCAAAAGTGTGGTACCCATAGTCACGCCTGTTGGAGACTGTTACCAGGCATTGCATGCATAGCACTCTGTTGCACTAACATGAAACAGAGGAGTGGAAACTACCAGTCAAATGCCAGTCCAACAATGCTTGCATCAACACCTTTAACACACATAGCACCCGCTCATTCATACAGGACAACACTGTTAATACAAGCTTCATCATTTTGCCCACATTCTGCAACATTGTTCGCAGGAAAGCAATCACAGCTTTGGGACTTGTTTGCCAATGCCTTGAAGCTGTAAATCCCATCATCTTGCAAATTTGGCAGGTGCAGTCTAATAAAGACAACTGAGCAACAAACTGTTTGCAACAGGTAAAGCATCTGATTCAACAAACCTGACCACAGCGATTTCCTTTGTCCTTCCTCCACTGGTCTTTAAAGTCAACACAACCTGACGGCAAGGGACAGCAACGATCATGGGAGGAAAATCTGAAAACGCTGCAAAGGTCCCTTTGGGCATTTTTCAATCTGCACCAATGCATTATCAATGCAGTGAATAATAGAAGATAAAAATATCACAGGTGCAATATGTTGCATATGCTTGGGTTTGGGTCCATAGTTTTCCACTTTTTTTCATACCATCTAATTTTCTGTACCTGTCTCCTTTGATGTTGTATGTCATTCCTGTGCTGTATTTCCTTAATTACTTTAGGACTCAAGAGTATGCAACCCTTGCCAGAGCAACAGGTATCCGTGTATCCATGTCCACACCTTTGTTCCTTCCTCCCCTTGCAGCCTCACACCTGCTTCGTACAATGACAATCCCACAGTTGGGGAGCCATCAATCGCAACTAGGAGGTCCCCGGTGGAAACACCAGCTCGATCAGCAGGGCCATCTGGCACAGGTGAAATGATGACCTGCACGCAGCCAACGAGCCAGTTGAAAAGTCAGTCGAAGAGCCAAGCTGAGCCAATCACTTACGGAGGGGTGGAAACAATGATTGCGATTTGGATCAACAGTGACAATCATAGTGTGCAACGTGGCAAGTCCATTGTGTTCTTATCTTCCAGCAAAAGCTGCCAAAGGATGTGACATCACAATGAACCTCGACTGGGTCATTGGTGGTTACAGCCCACCAGCAGGCCATTTTGTACAGTGCTGTGCCATTCAGAACCATCGCAATGTCCTTCAGTATACTGTGTTAATGGTAGAAAATGTCCATCAATCTGTTGCAGAAAATACTTATTTTTAACACACAAATGCCAGCATCACTCAATCGAGCAGTGTCTCACAGATCACATATGTGATAAATCAGCCAGAGTGCTGGGCAGAAGCAGCATTGATCAGTACATGGCATTGACACAGCATTAGTACAGCAATGATTAATACACAACCAGATCTTGACACTCGGCTCTTGGTCTCCTGTGGTAAGTTGCCTTCAAAATAATGCCTTGCTGCAAACTGGTTCTTTGTACAACAATCAAATGCTATCCTCAGGTCCTTCCCTACTCATGGCCTCCCGTACCATAGGCGGTGGCTCACCACTTGTGGACATGTTGTACCCGACTTCAATGCCCACACCAGTCACCGCACCTTAAGAGATGAATCACGCATCAACACAATGCATGCTTCAGTGCAGACTCACAGACAATGTTCAAGACAGATGAATGATGAAAGGGCAAATGGCAACACACACTGACACAAGAGAGAAAAAAACTTCGATAATGGAGGAGCACTCTTAGCATGACAAGTTCTTGTTCCAGTTCGTTTCTGAGGGTCAACAAACACCTTTCCATCACAGTCTAGTGGCACATGTGAACAACCAACTATTAGGAATAGACCTTGCACACGTGAGCAGCGTTGTCTTCACCAATTACATGCATAGGCAGTGCTCTGTTATCACTTCGACAAATTCAGATATTGCATATATCCACACCTTTTTCGCTCCCAGTCACAATCCCATACTGTGCTGGCTCAAAGAACCTTGTAAAGGGGTCACCCAGGGAGAGCAAGATCTTTCGGATGGCTTCATATGTCTCCTGACGAGTAGCCATTGGATAATTCTTGAGGGCTGCCTCTCTGACCTTCAATTCACAGGATGTTGAGTCAGCCCTCCATCACTGCATGCATTGTTCTGGACTAGTGCGAACTGATGGGCCCAACAGCCCATCAGGCAGTTGCTGATGTGTTAGGTTGTTGTGTATGATGTAATGACAGTGAATGCAGCGCACTCCATTCACTTGTGGGCCAGGTCCTATGGGTGACCAAAGCAAAGCATGTCACTGGTGCACTCCTAATGGAAATTGATACCAAAGTTGCAAAAGCCTTCCTCTAGCTTTTCTGCAAAGCAGCTGAATGGTTGTCCACTGTAGCTGTACCAGCTAACCAATGCTGTGCTCAGCAAACAGACACACATGCACACGCAGGGTCACATTGCGAGCGGGATGCTTGTGACCTGTCAGGTGAATTTTACATGGTGCTGCTGGGTCAATGAGAACAGCCATGGGGGGAAACAGGCATGGGAGAAATTTGACTGTGTTGTGTTGCATCTTTCTCAGAAAGGAGAGCACAGAATAAAACAAGGAAAATGTACAGCATACAGCGCAAGTTAGTGCTCCTGCGCCCATCCCATCATGAAGCGATATTCGGCCAAGCAGGATTGACAGCATGAAGGTGCACCATGATTCTGCACTGGCAATCCTAGCAATCGTCTTGAGGAGTCCAATAGCACAATGATTGTGGCAGGTGCACTACCTTCAGCCAAGTCTGGTTGTTGAATGTCTTGTCAACATAGGCACGATCCACTGCTCGCCATGCCTGTTGAAAGAACACAAAGAAATGGTTCATCAGAATGCAGAGGGTTAGCATTTGGCATGATGATGCGGCACTGACAGCACCAAGGGGAAGGCATGATAGCCAATTATGGAGTCGTTTTAGTTCTCATGCTCGTCTCTCTGGTGATGAGTATATTGCAATTCTATCTGGTTCTGGATCAATCCTAGGTCTAATTCTCTTGTTTTAGTGCATCAGTTCTGGAGGAGCCCACTTCCAGAATTTTTACAATTCCTTGTTTGACACCTGCCTTCCAGCTGAAGAGAACAGTGCAATGGACAGACAGAGGCCACCATGTGAACTGACAGGGCCACATTTGACTGAACGATGCTTTGATCATCGCCTTGGCGATACCAAGTTTCCAAAAGAAGCCTGTGCAGGCATTGTTTTTCATTAATGTGACAACATGCTTTGGGTACACTTGCAAGCACATCACACAATGCCCATAGGTGTATGTGCACTTGGAGACACTCTGGCATCTGGCACGTGGGTTGCTGTTGAGCTTACCAGATTACATTAATAACTTGTTGTCTCCTGAAAGTGTGGGGACAACGTTCTGCCCAGTTTCAACCCATGAGCTCACAGGCCAATTGCTTGTAAACAAGGTGACTACAGTAGGACACTGTCCGCCCTGTGTGGATGGATTCAAATACCAAAAGACAGAAGCTGCAAATCTCGTTGGTGGGTGGTGGATGGAGGGGACCATTTGCCGGGCAATGACCTTGCAACAAACATTACTCCATGGCCTAATGTGTCAATTGTGGACAGATGGCCCAGAGTGAGTTCAACACACAGTTGTTGGTTGGCAATATACTTGGAGCAAAACAAACTGGTAGCAGTGGTCATTCAACCACAAATTTATTCATTCCCAACTTTTGCTGCTCATAAAACTGGCCAACGTGAACACAACACATCTGCATTTCCAATGCAAGCATGCTCCTCACTTCTATAAAAAGCAGCTGTTCATTAGTAATTGGCAGGGCTGCTCCTGCAATACATAAGGTAGCCGCCGCCGTTGCACCAAATATTCCAATCTGACACAGGCACACAACCACAACCACATGTTAACGCCTGGCACTCCATCATCCAAAGCCTCATGCATGCCATTGGTAATGTTCAACCGCATGACATCGTACATGGTGCCCTACAAGGCCATTTGAATGAACTGAAAACCACCTTCGAACAAGGGCAGAAATACAGCGCATAGCAGAGCCTGGTGCCGGGTGTGCCCGTAATTCTGTTTCCAGCAAACACAATATCGTTGATCTTCAGAACATCCTAATGACAAAGGTAGAAGATTCATCAGCGAAAAGTCATCAACACAATCTAATGGAGCAGCCAATCAGGTCCTCCCATGGCAGTCTGACGTCCAGCATTCCCATGACCATTGAACCCCCTCCTATGGTCCACTGGGCAAGCTGTATGCAGATCACCGACAACCTCTGGATTGACACGTCCACTCTCAGCCAACGCGCACACACCATGCACGCTGAAAATAGCCATGACTGTGAACACGTGACAGTTCGCCCTTCCCCACAAATGCAACGGTTCCAGAGATCCAATCTGCAGACCTTGTGCAGAAACGGGTAGTCCTGGTGTGAGCTTCCGCCTCGGAAGGCTGCGCAAGATTGATTCCGCGGCGCTGTCGGCTCTTCCGAGTCCCGCGCCTGCTTGGCAGCGAGGATGGATCCATTCAACCGTCCCTTTGATCCCCTCAACGTCCGCCAGGGCAGAAATTCGCCCAGTCGGCTGTTATCGCATGATCGACGCGAACAGAATCGTGCGTCAAGCGTCTCTCCTCGAGCACCTAGCTGGGTGGCGGGCGCCCATGGCATCGTGGACGGAACGTCCCCCGGTGGCCCGCCAGCTATTCCGGTGTGGTCTGCGCAGGACGGCAGGATGAAGGTGCATCACGGAGTCGAAACGCGTTTTTTTGGTGCCGTTTTCGACGGAAATGTGACAAGGACGAGCTCAAAAATCCGGCCAGACAAGCGCGCGAGCGGACTCTCGCCCATTTGCATCCCCAAGTCGTGTCGGGGACACGGAGCGTCAGGTTGCGCTCTGCTTTCCGGCCGCCTCACCGCCGCCCACCCTCCCAAACGAAGTCATCCAGCAATGGAAGAGTACGGAGACGAGTAAGCCCATCCTCCGAGACTTTTTGCGGGTCCCGTGCGGGTGCACCCTCGGTTTTTTGCTGGAGGCTGAAGGCCGCTTTGTTGGCGCTGAACAGTTTTGAGGAGGATGTTGAGGAACCAGAAGTCGCAGATGAGGTGAGACACCAGTTTGCTGTTTCGGCACTGCCGCTCTCGTTTCCGCCCTTGTCGCGGTTTTAGCTTTGCGCCCGCCGTTGGGACGCTTCTTCGCCATGCTAAGTTTCTGGCTAATGCGGCGAGTGTCTGGCGCATGGTTTTTGCATGCCAGTGTCCATCGGTGAAAAGAATCTCGAAGATTTCTCGAAGATTTGGAAGGTGGAGAACATTGTATGACTGGCTTCCAGACGGAAAGCAGATGACATAGCGATCCCCCAGGGCACTGGGAACAGCACGCACCACTGCTGCAGAAGAAAGGACTTGCGGGTGGAGAAATTTGGAATTGCAGCGAGCATTTTGAAATGCTGTCCCATCTTTTCTTTGATGCACCCGGTAACTTTTGTGTCATTTTGCAGTGCAGAAACAAGCCCCGATGTCTTGCCTCGAGGGAATGCGCAGTGCATTTTTGCATCTCTTCTCCTCTGCTTGCAAGTCTATGCTGCTGTTCAAGCCTTTATTCACAAAAGTTCCAATCTGGAACCAAAACACTTGGGGAACTTCTCCCCGTGGAGGTGTTGCAGGGTCCCTCGAGACTCAGCACAGCCTAACAGAAAGGGGAAAAGAAAAATGCCAAGTTTTCATTGCCATGACCGTTGCGATCCCTCTGTGCAAATTTCGGCACGATTTGGAAGCCTGTGTTGCTTTGCAACTCTTGCTGTGTGCTGCAAGCAGGCAGGTGAAGGGGTTAGGGAAGATGCAGAAATGGGCGGTGATGGTGAGGATGGCAACAAGGCACCATCGGATCCACCAGCCAGTCCAAGGACAGAGATCATAATGGACACCCCACAGCCGGCAGAGGGGCCGAGGATGACCACACGCTACATGACCAAATATGAGAGGGCACGAGTGCTTGGAACACGAGCGTTGCAGATCAGGTGATAGATTGAAGGCGCCAGTGCCCCTTGCAAACTGAACTAGCAGTGATGCTTGACTCGTAAATCGTGCCTGCAAAGGACAAGAATGAGACAAGAGGGAAAAATGAAAGAAACAGAGCTTTCGTGGTTTCGTGATCCATGCAGAAAAGCGTGCATCTGTGTGAAGAGATGCACTTGGAGCATGGCCGTGGGCCATGTACCAATACACGACCCCTCTGGCTTGCTGGTCTGTAAATTTGTTGTCATGTGTCTGTGTGCTAACACATGGCGATGTCATAGCACTGTGTGGCACAATTGTTGATTCACAGGTGCATTGTCTGCAATTCCCACCTGGGCTGGAGGGTGTGCAACACTGCAATCTAGCAGCAGGGACACTGGCTTTGCCCCTGTCTGTTTCTTGGATTACATTCATCGACAGGGTGTGGCAAACAAAGCCCTTGCAATGGAATTCATTGATACCTGCAATCACATCCAGCCAATGTCTGCTTGGTGTCCCATGAATGCAGCTCCACACACTGCCTTTTTGCACAACACATGTTTGGCCGGTGGAGGTTAATGGAACTCGAAATGAGCTCAACTGGGAGCTATCCAAGATAGCTGTCTCCCTCATGCACCCAACCACCCACTTCATCTCCACCCAGGCCCTGTGTTGTGCATTAAGAAGCTAATGACTATAGTAAACTGTCGGCAGTGATGGCATCGTGTCCCATGCCAGTAGATACGCCAAAATTGCTTGCCTGTGGAGGTGGTTGGCCTGCACTTTCTGGCACAACCTGACAGGTGTGTGTTGGTCAACAGCATGAATGCCCCAGTGCTGGTGGAACTCGATGGAGAAACAGATCCGCTTGAGGTAAGATCCCTGCACCACAGCCACTGCAGTTAACTGACAAGAATAGTGTGCCAGCGATGACGACATTGGGAACAGGACTGTGCGTTCCTCATTCTCTTGTTTGTGTCATACAGAGCGTTCTGTTCTTCAACTGATGCGAGTGTCATAGCAGAGACCTGATTTTATGCATCTGTTGGTGCCATGGTCGCCATGAATGTCAGCGCTAACAGGTGGCAATGTGGCGTGCAGATTGCCTTGAAGGAACTTAAGGCTAAAAAGATGCCCTTCACCATTCGCAGATACCTGCCCAATGGAAGGTGTGTGCTTGTTGATCAGATTACATGGAGGTGCAGCACTGAATAGCATTGGTTTGCCACCTGTGCTAGTAGAGCTTCGATCTGTTCCAGCCTGGAGTTGAATTTCACAATCTGGTCAGCGCTGTCCCCTAAAGGGGATGAGTGGACCATTGCAGTTAGTGTGACATCTTCCACCCAAGACATGCGCTGCTGTTGTTTTGTCATGGAACGATTCTCAACTCGATGCTGCTGCAAGCTGCCCATTGCCTTCTCCACCACCTTGTGGGATGTGTCCAAACTTATCTATCCAGGCCAACCCCAGAATAGTCACTGACTGTCACTGCGCAAGTTCTTTATTGGCATTTGTCGATTCTGGCACTGCTTAGACCCTGTTATGAGCTTAGCAGCTGTGTGTACTGTCGCAGTGTATGGTCCCAAATTCCTTGTATCGACTTCAGCATTCGAAAAGTTGCAGCATGAAATGCTGTCACAAGTGTATGCAAGGATGCTAGTGGTATCGATCTACTGCACTATAATGATGCTCACTCAATCCAGAGCTTCTATGGATTCAGCTGTGAGCAAGGGCTACATGGGCAGACATGTCCATGCTGAAGACGGAAAAGCCTGCACTCTCACATTCTTAACTGACAGTGACATAAACCTGAAAAACTGGGCCCTTAGAGCTAAGTTTGGGCTGCTGTACAGCATCCTTGGGTCACAAGGAGCAACTTGCCTCCTTCTCGTCATAGGTGCAACATCAATGTGTCTGGAGCTCATTGTCTGTGCAAGATAACACGCACTTGCAAAAAGCACAGAAGAGCTATTTATTACACAGCATTTCTGGATCAGGAATTTTTGCCTGAGGGAAGCAATCTTTAACACGATGCTCCCACAACTATGCCTTGGACTTGCAAACACTAGGGATTGCAACACTACCTGCTGTGGTCAACTTTTGTTGGCTGCATTGCATGCCACGCCACAAAATGGCTCTGTGTGTCTTCTGATCAGAGATGTTGTGTGTATCCTGATGCTTGCATTGGTTAGCCACAAGAAAAGACATTGTGTTGCCCATTTTGTGTTGCCCAAACGTTCGACAACTGTGTAGTTCAGTGCATCGCTTTTGCATACATTATATCTGCCATTGCGCCCCCACACCACCAGCCCAGAGCAACACCCAGTCTGGAGTCATTCTTCCAGCCATAACGTGTCATCTATGCATCTGTGTGCATGCAGCTATGAAGATTGGGGCGTCGATGAATTGATCGTGACAGAAAGATGACCATCTTCTAGCCAGACATGCCAACAATGTCGTGCTTCCCGGTTTGTAAGTTTGGCCTTCATTATGGCCTGGATATACCCTCTGTGTGCTAGTGGTGCTGGTTTCAACGAACTGCTGGTGGTAACATATGCAGCCACCTTGCTTGCAGAGCAACGGTGCTTGACTGATTCTTTCATCGTGAGTGATTAGTATCTGGTGTAGTGTGGGCTTTTGGCCAGCGAAGATGGCATGTAGAGCATGACTGCCGAACAGGCATTGTAAAGCACGCCATTGACTGCTGGACGCTTTCACTGTCCCCATGACATTCCAACTGTCGACGGCGATTCTGGTTCAGTGCTTCGCAGTTGCGATGTCATACTGCATGGCATGGGGTGCCCACTTCAATTATTTGCAGACCTGAATCTCATCGACCTTTTCACCAAGATGCACAGTGTGTTCCAATGACTGATGGCTGCGCCAGTGGGATAGTGCTTGTCTTAGGCGTCTTGTCGATGTACACTGTACATCACAATCTCACAGCCACGGCCAGACCTCCGCCCTCAAATCCTCAGGGTGGCCATATCCTAAACCTTGCAGAATTCACATAGCTGCGCAAGCAGTCGACCGGCGCTGGCTGACAGCATGCCCAAGAAGTGGTCCAAGCTGCACTGCGTCGCCACCCGCATGCACCTGCAGAACCCTTCGTTGATTTCGTCAACTGTCATCGCTGTGCACGCATTGGCATCGCTCCCCAAAACGCCATCCCCGCCGCTGGCAGTCCCGTCCAGGGACTCATCAATACCCATCCCGCCATTCACACAAGCCCTCCCCGCGGGAGCGTCAGCCCCAGCGGCCCCTGTTGGGGCGCACCAGCTCCGGGTTTGATACCCTCGACGTCCGGCCGCTCCTGCAGCCGATGAGCGGCAGGGGCGTGGTGGTCTGCGCCCGTTTCCTCACCAAAGCGCGGTGGCCCTGTTTGTCCCCGCCCCGCTTGGCAGGCAACGCCGCGCCCCTCTGGTGGAGGGGCTCGCCGCTGGGCCCCGCCCCCGCGCAACCGGCCGACTCCCTTGGCGCCCCCTTTGGCATCATCGGTAGAGCGACCCGCGGACAGCCGGCTGCGAAATTGGCCCGTGACCTGGGGCCTGCGGCAGCTCGCAGCTCCCGCAGGGGGCACCGCCCTCCCCTGCACCCCGAATTGCCACCGGCCAAGCCCTCCGGGCTCGGATCAAGAAAGTTTTGATCCCTGTGGGGCGCGGCGCGGGGCGCCTTGTCCGCACGATGGGAATGCTCCCGGCCCTCTGTGTGCGTGTGCCCGTGCTGCGCGGGCTGGATGCCCGGCAGGGAACCTGCGGGGATGGGCGTGGGGGTCTGACACTGATGCGGGTCGAAAGGCTGCATGTTTTCGTTCTCGTCGTTTTCGCGCCGACCGGGCCCATGGGCGCGCCTCTTGAAAGACTTCCTTGGCGTCGGTAGCAGCATGCCTGTTTGTGGCAGCCCAATGTCGGCAAATCGAAGGGTTGGAGATGGACTGAAGATCAAATGTATACATGAAAATGCAGTTAGGTAACTGCATTTTCGGGCGAATTCTCCGCCGGTTCACACTTTGCTTCCAAGCACGCAAACAGGCGACTGCCCATGCGCGGTCTCTTGGGCCCGCAAGGAACCTTCCTGACCGCGCGGTACCATCTGTTGGGCGCCCATGCAGCTTCTAATTTGACAGAAAGGATGTACAGTTTTTCCGTCAAATTTTCAATCACCAGGGCGTGGTAAAGGACTTTGTTTCGATCAGCAATTGTTGTCAGAGGAGTTCAAAATGCAATGACAAAAGTACACGATGGGTGCACCTTTCAGCACTTAGCCAACCTGTTAGGCCTTCCACTTCTCGTGCCCTCCTCGCGAGTCGCTGCTTCACCCTTTCCGCCATTTCTCTGTGAACCGGTGTCATGAACAGGCTCAGCAAGGGACTGGGGATGTATCGTGCCGAACGTGCTGGCGGTCTGACTCAACGGCGGCGTGTTCACGGGATTCCATTCAACGACGCGAGCACCAAACTCTGTGGTGTCATAGTTGGCTGTATACAACAACAATGCACTATGACCACTGTTATGCTGCTGCTGCTGCGGCTGGGACAACTGATGTGCAACCAGTGCAATTGAGGTGATGGGCTGCTGAAAGGAACGAAGAAATGATCGCGCAACTGCAGGAGCTGGTAGACAATTCCTCGTACAGAAACGCATCTTGAAATTACAGTTCTTGATTGTCTGCAAGACACAGCTGCACAGCGCCATAGATCTGTTAAGGCCACCGCTGGCTGAACTAGCTGCAGTGAATGCGCCGTCAAGAGCGCGTCTTCCATCGAGTTGTGACAGGCTCATTGCGCTTTCCGGATCACGCGCCTGTGGCTGTCTCTGGTGTCGCCCCCGACGTCAGATGTAGTCTGTCCTCCACGCCGAGCAGAACACCAACAGAGTTCAGCTGTGGCGCCTGTGAGCCAAACGTCATGGGCGAACTGCAACATTTGCGGCAAATTCGATCCCGCCAAAAGTGCTTGATTCACGCATCCGTGATTCCGCATGCGTTCACACTCAAATTGATTCTCAACCTTGCTGCGCGCCAGGGACGCCTTGCCGGGAAGTGCTCTCCATTGGCGTTACCTGGATTTCTTGCCTCCTAGATGCCCGACGCGAGGGAGTTATGTGGCCAAGCGATGGACTCTTGGCGGCGGCGGCGGCGGCGGCGACGGCAACCGCCAGCAGCTTTGGAGGACTGGACAGACGTGCCATCAAGCCTCCCTGCTTCAACTGGCAGAGCGACATCCTCCTACGGGCCATTCTTGAGACGTTCTCCCTGTGACGTGGCATGCAGGCCTCGGCTTTGGAATCAGTCAGTGCACTCCATGGTGATGCGCACATCAGTAGCGAGAGCGCCTGCTCGGTGTGAATTGGCTTGACAAACAATCAGTTGGCACCATGATTGAACGTCGCTGAAAATATGCACATATATGTTCTGCCCAAGATCATGTCCATACGGTACATGTCGTTCATACATATATGTGCCGAGTATTGCATACTGGACATATCTGTTAGCACGATACGTCGACACGAATCGACTAGATGTCGGTAGCCAAGCCGCTAACTAACCCCATTCTGTCAACCAGCAGCCAAAAAACCCGTTCCGTAAGCTGCCGACAAAGCTAGACAGCGCTTAACTGTCGGAGGTCTTTCACCCAAACGCGTGCCTGACACTGCGCACTTCAGACTGGTTTTGTGTAAATGGCACATGATCGTGTGGTCCCAACTACGGCCGCGGCCCGGCTTTTTATTAGACAAACACGCTCAGCAAAAATAACGCTATTTAAGGCTAAAAATAAATAAATAAATAAATGGGCTAGCCTATTTTTGGGGCCATTTTCCGCCGGCGGCCACGCCGCCGACGGCAATCTGCGCGCGTGGTCCCTTGCCGGCGAATGTCGGCAGTTCGGCCCGCTCGAGCACCTTGCCATGCGGGCTTCGCTGCGCTTTATCATGTCGCGTCGGAAATTGGTGTCAGTCATGACTCCCTTTATCGTCTTTCGCCTCCTGTACGCCGTGGCAAGAAGGTGCAGCGGTACGTCCGCCCCACCTGTCCTCAGGCCCTCCCCCGCCGGGCCCTCGCCTTTCATGGCCGACGTCATCAGCTGTAGGAACTCCACGTACTCCACGGTGCCGTTGCCGTCCTGCCAGAGGCGCGAAGCATCGCGATGGGCGCAGCTCCCCTTTGGTTATGTCATCAATGCGTGCGATGTTACGTCATCATCATCATATCATTATTATACCATCATGGCACGTCATTGCTATTACACCGTGTCATCATTATGTCATCTGATTGCTGTCGGGGAACTCCCTGCACTGGTATGCAGCCGGTAGGAATGAGAACGCATATACGTCTCTTTCCCGTTCATGCGCCGTCCACGCCGACAGCAAAACTTCAATGACAATACTCTTGCTAATACATTGGCAATGCCCCCATCCGCACCAGTAAAGGTTAATACTTTGGAATTGCCCAAATTTCTGAGATTCACATTCTCGACCAAACTAGAGACAGTGTAAGCCAGTGCTTCGCGACCTGTGGCGCTGCCACGTCCCCCCCCCCCCCTTGTATTTAATTCCTATTGGCACATTGCTGCTGAGAAAGAACAGGCACCACATCCGTCCCAATAGATACCACCACGTTGTGTCCAAGGGGAGTCCTGGGAGGGTGGAATCCCGCTGCTTCCAATATGTCCGCCCGATATCATTCACACACCACTGCCCGTTCTGGATTTCAAACCTCCCGCACAGATCTAGAATGAATTTGGCACCAGACCTCCTGGGCACTGAGATCCACAAATTGCGACATTGCGACTTGAGGCTCACAATATCCAAAACTGCGCCCAAAGGGCTTTATTTGCAGCCCAGGAAGTCTTCCAAGAAGTGCCAAATTGCTCCCAGCAGCTGATGATTTCGGGAGCGCCAAGGCCCAGGTCCACCGCCGATTCGTGCATGGGACGCGCAATCAACACCAGCACGAAGCACCACGGGATCTGCAGGCTGCACCACCTCATCCAACTCGAGACACCTCCACATACCATTCTGTGGTTGAATATCTCCGGAATTCCTCCGCGCTCCCTTGGCCAAAAGCGGCAGGAAGATGGTCAAAACCAGGCCGGTTGGGCGCACCTGCGGCAACCAATCACTACCCACCACACCGGTGTCCAACCTTTACCTTCATTCCTGAAGATGCGGCCAAGAAGCTTCTTTGTTCTTACTGAGAACGCCCAACCGCTAGAAGACTGTAAAACCCAGCCAGCGCACCGTCGCCACGTCCGTTCCCCGGCCCACGGCGCTTGATCCCAACCCCTTTCTCGACGCTCTTTCCTCCAGAAGAAGAAACACAGGAACCGCAGATCCCACTGGGCACCGCGTTTCCCCTCCTCCTCCCCCTCCCCCTCACCTGGTCCCCCGCCCCCATCAGCTGGCTCAGGCGCGCCCTGGAGATGTCCACGTTGAGCGCGCTGAACGCCTCGTGCAGCTCCGCCCTGTCGATCGACCCACTGCCGTCGGCGTCGATCATGTCGAAGCACTCCCGCAGCGTGGCCTTCAGCTCGGCGCTGACCTCCGCCCGCACTATCTTCCCGCGCTTCTCCAGCCAGCTGATGATCGATGCAGCTACACTGGGCGGCATGCCGCCGGCGTCGGCCGCCGGGCCTCGACCGGGCCCCCTGGGCGCCATCTCGATTCGGCGCTTCCGATCTCCACCCCGGGCGCACGGGCGAATGTCGCCAATCGGTGGTGCCCAATATTGGTTCGGATGATGGCGATGGGTGGCCCGTTGGCCTGGGGAAAAGTCTGAGCCAGCGTGCCGTTGGTTTGCGTAGTTCAAAGGTCGGGGAGAGTAAAGGACGGGGCGTCAGTGGGTGGGGTCGCGACGCCGAAGGGGGGTGTCTATGTTTGGGGCTGGGCGCCGCGGGGCTGGTGTCCGGTGCGCATCTGCGGTGGCGAGGGTTGACTGATGGTTGACCGACGGCGGCGAGAGCTCTCACGGACGCTTCTGGCCGGCGGGCCCCTTGGAGCGAATGACGAGTCTGGGGAGATTGGTCTGTACTGGCAGTGTTTGTCGATCAAATGATTGGAGTGTACATGGAGATGCATGATGATGATCATCATCATTTTTTGCAGAATAAGGTGCATGAACACATATGCAGAGTGGTCCGACAAGACTTGACAACTATTAATGAGACTATTGCAAAGGACGGCGGTCCATTCTGGCTGTCATCCCTGGAGATAGCGCAGTCTAATCACCCCTGAACGAGCAGCTGAGCCACGTTGACGCCCCCACCACCACGTTTGTTGAGGGTGCACTCAACGAACAAATTTTGCCCCTCACGTGAACCGCTCTTCATGATCATCACTATTTTTTACAGAACAAGGCAATGATGTAGCCGTCAGCTTCCTATTTTGCCTGAGCAAAGCAGAGTCGGTGATTGGTTCATTGAAATCTAATGAGAAATACAAACTAAATGTATGATTCTATGAACCCTCGATGCCTAGAAACGATAATCGAAGGGAATACATCAAACGAAGTGTTTTTGTGAGCGGGCAAGCTGGAACTGAAGCAAAAAGTACTTTCGCATTGCGACATCAAAAAATACAAGAGTGGCTTCGACAGATGTTGTCGTAGGCTTTGCAGTGGAAGAGAAAATGGATTTTGTCTTCAGGAGCCAAGTGGCATAAAAGACACAATCGCCTTGAAAATCGGCTCTTCACGAAGAACTGCTTGCCGCAATGATGTCAACGACCCAACATAGCAGCGACAGCAAGGGAAGCTTCAGACGAGCGACAAACATCCAATTGAACATCAAGCGTGGAACCTCTCACAACTGTCCCCCAGAGGGCCACAACCAGTCGCAGCCACTCTCCAACTTCAGCGAGGTCAGGGCATAGGTCAGCTCCACGGGTCGAGACAGCCTTGTTCATAGCGTAGTGATACAATACTCAAAAATATTTCTTTCCGCATAACGAGGCTGTGCAGTAATGAAGGTTGGTCACTTTTAACCAACAACATGACTGTGCTGGCAGTGCTGGTCTTGAACAGTAAAGAAAGCGGCTTAGAAAGGCACAGACTGGCCGCGACCTTCGAAAAGGTCGAGCGCTATTGCGCTCAGGCCGTGGCGAATGTTGCTCACACGGCCAGGGGAGTCAGGCGGCCAGGCTGAGTGCCTAGACCGCCGCAAGAGGCACACGCGAACGCTGGGCAACCGTTCTTATAACTGCCAGGCCGAGTGGAACAATACGGGGTTCCTCTCAGCGTTTGCCACGCCCCCAATACTTGTAACCCCCCAAGCTCCGGCAAATAACCCCCATTCCTAAGAGATGCTCTTTTGATATTCAGAATCTTTCTGCCATACCTGCCGTTTCATCATCATCATGATTTTTTATAGAACAAGGCAATGAGGTAGCCGTCAGCTTCCTGTTTTGCCTGAGCAAAGCAGAGTCGGTGATTGGTTCATTGAAATCTTATGAGAAATGCAAACTAAATCTATGATCCCTGCCGTTCACCGCAACTCAACCCGGTACGCCCCCCTGCCCATAATCAGCCACCATGTAATGCCCCAAAGGCCACATTCCCATCAAATAGCCGCACTTCCCTCGGTCAGCAACCACATAATGGCCCATGAGGCATATTCCCATCAAATAACTGCGTGGCGCCTCCACACACCTCTCCTGGCTCCGTCTCACTGAGGTCCATGGCAGACCACCAGGCGGGCAGGCCCTAAGCAAACGCATGCGTCCAATGGCAACCTGGGTGCTCCTTAGTACTCCTAGGCGTTTTGGGGGCGTGTCTGACTCGTGAAGTTGCCATGGTCTATCTTTGTCATCGAAGTCATCTCCCTGCGTTATGAGTGCCTTGAGCTCACAATACTAGAAAATTATGTACACGACTGGCTGATGACTTGGGGGTTTCCCATCTCAGTGAGCGCCAACTTGCTTGGTGATGATCAGTGTGGCGAAGGTGCTGAGGCTGTCGACATCCCCTTTGCACCATATCCAGACCTCACGGGTCGCCAGCTGAGTGATATCGTTAATTTAATAATTTGTGATGAGCCCCATTAATTGGTGACCCGAACACTATTCATATATCTTCATAACTAATAGGAAGCTCAAGGCTACCTGCTTGCCTTGATATGTATATGCTTCATGTAGGAATGAATGATTGGAGTGAATAATTGGACACTGAACGGCGAATCGTGGACAGTGCTGACCTCCAGAACGGCAGGGAGCTGGTGACTGAATCCGTGCTTGGATACGTAGTAACTCTTGAGGTTTGATTGGAGTGAGTCTCAATGGAAACAACTGAAGGGTTCAGATTCAATTCGTCCACAAAGTTCTCTGACTTTCTGGTTCATCTCCGTGTGGGGAACCAATGCGTCGGGATCCAAGTCATAATGTGCTTAATTTACTACCAGAACAATCAATTCCCCCTCCCAGTCCTATCTACGCCCAGGGCATCAGCAAACGGAACCCGCTGTTTTCGCCCGCCAACCTCTCCTCTCCCCCCCACCCGGCGGCAAAAGAGCGAGCACACCTTCAGCAGCAGTCCCATGCACTGCCTTGTTCGGCTCGAACATGTGTCTTTTACGCGCACTCGCGGGACTCCCAGCGTTTCTACAGGCCAAAGAATCGACACTTGCAACAACAAGGCGTGCTGGCTGGAAATGGACACAGTCACCGCAGCGACCACGGCGACGACCATAGTCAAACCGTCATCCACCCTCTCCATCCCGCCAACCCCAAGTCAGTTGAAAACCAGACATCTCTCGATGGCGGCCCGATCAAATCGAAAATTCAGCAGCACGCCGGGACCGGACGGCGCCATCTGCCGCAGTTGCTGCACGACCGGCTGATGGCTGGCTGGCTGCGGGGCGATCAGCCGATGGGTTGACGACCGCTGGGTCAGTGGCTGTTGACCAGAGGCCCGTTGTTCCAGAGGCTGCTGGGCGTCAGGCTGGCGCACGGCGGCGCGTGGGGGCGATGGCTTGGGGTGGCCTGGCCGGGTGGCCACGCGCAAGGCTGGCTGGCGCTGGGGCTGGCCCACGCGGTTCTTGTGGGTCGCAATCCATTCGTGGAGCCTCTCGACAAAGGGGTGCACCTGCGGGACACAAAACACTGCAGACCGGTCAGACCGGTCTGTTTTTGTGGGTCCAATTTGAGAAGTTTGCGTGAATTGTTGTTGAAAGTGTCCGCTCCAACAAACCCACCCATGCGCACAGACATCTACCAATCGAGACAAGTCCATGTTTAATGTCGAATAAGCTAGCACTTGATTTTCAACACTTCAGTGTTCGACGGACCATGTCGCATGATTGCATCCACAAGCGTCCGAACCACGGGAGCGCTGACACATTATGCATGCATTGTGCTTCGCTTCAGTACAGTCCACACGCTTACCATGTAGAACCTGTGCGATTCGCCCTCTGTGTTCTGGTAGATCTTGTGCGAGTCCTGCTTGGAGGAAGGCAGGTCGGACAGCTGGTACCAAGCAATGGCGCCTATTTCCTGCAAAGCGGTAAACCGGATATTTTCTCAGAACTACAGGAGGTATCCAAGCATGGCACAAAATCTCAACCTCGAACACCGAGGCAGTGGACCAGCAAGTATGCCACAAGGCAGTGAAGACACTCATGTCAGCCTACACGCCCAACCGCAAGCTTGGTTGCGGTACACAGCTGGCCACAGGCCAGACATGTAGCATGAAAGTGGCAAACAGCGTTGTCAACAACGAATTCATGAATCTGCACACCCCTTGGTTCTTTCCTGCACTTCAACACATCTTCACAAATCTGCTTGTTGCACCACAAAATGACGGCACCTGCCCAACACTTCTGCTCCGTACCTTTTGGGCCTGGGGCTGGAAATGCGTCTCTTCCAGGACGTTCGCAACTATGTACAACTTGATCTTCTGAGGGCCTGCAAACACCTCGAGGAAGTCTACAGGGTTGTACATTTCCTTGATATCAAATCCTGTCTCTTCATACACCTGCTTGCACAACGCACACCGATCGTATGAGCCGCACAAGGCACACCGGAGCGCCAACTTAGGCTGCCATCCACAGCAGCGCATCAGCACCATCGCTCGGGTGGGGGGAAAGGAGGCAAGAGGAAAGGAAATGTCACTGCACGATCTGTAGCGAACATGCATGACAACAAATGAATGAACCAAGAGTGCCCATGCAGAATGTTTCCACGTGTTCCACATATGTGTAAGATACACTAGCACTTCAATAGGATGGAGGAAGTATTCAATAGGACTTGTGTGTGTTCTGTTTAATGCACTGATGAGCTGATATTGTCACGTCTGACTTGGTTCATGCGCTGTTCAATGCCAACTGCAAAGAACGTCAATTCAATGCAACGCATGTCAACAGATTTTGAAAGACCCCAGGTTGATTTGGTTCTCAATCGTGATGCGTAAAGGACACAAAGAGAAACTCGTGCAATGTTGTCACAGATGTAATCTAGTCATCCAGGTTTCAATGACCACTGAAGAACTGGTGACAACAAAAGTGAGACTACAATGCACACTGTGTAAAATATCCCAAGAAAAAGTATGCATATCCCAGGTACTCAGGATATATAGCATGCTCCAAAATACAAGATTGTGACACACTTTTTGTTCTGTCCCAAAACATGGCCCCTGTTGACACATGATTTTCAGCAGTTTGCCATGGTCTGGACAATATCGAAATTGTGGGGATGGCAATTTTCCCACTCACCAACATATATATCTACCACTGAAGCAGCGAAGTTTAAGAGCACAGCATGCAAGCATGACGAGCTATGCTGTATTTTCAAAGGCGATCCGTGTTTGGCAAATTTGGAACTGGTGAATTCTGGCCACCACTGAAGCAACGCCTTTTGGCATTTATCCAAAATTTATGTGGCACTGTTGTCCTCAGGTGAAAAAGAAAGGCAGCAGCAATATTGCCTTATGCGACATGTGGCATGTAATCATACATAAGGTTCTGCATCCTTTTTGGAAATGTATAACCATGCTTCTATTGGTTGCCTTACAACGCCGCTGCTCACTGCATTCTTATTTGGCACATGGCGGAACGATGGGCTGCTTTAGGGAGTCCAATACTCTAGCAACGTACGACCATCGCCCTGTCCCAACTGCCAAGAGTGTAGCAGAGCATTGGGTCCCTTTTCCCCATTCTGTTATTTCATCTATCACTGTCATTTCCACCCTTGATTTCTATCACTGGGGAGCCAGGATTAAACAGCAAAACAGCCCAGCAGCTGATGCGTTGACTTACAGATGCAGGTTGCTGGACTGATGAAGAACAATTATCCTGCATAGATGGATACTCTAACTCTGTAAGTGCAAAGCCAAAGGATGGGTGACTACAAGCCATTGACAGTCCAGGAGGAAGCAAGCGCTGCTTGTCATTGCCTTCCTGGTGCAAGGATAGTAAGATCTACTGTGGAAAAAAGTGGAAGCACAACTTCATACACATATTGTTCTGTATACTCCCACCTCCTGACCCCACCTCTCTAACTGCGCAGTCCTCATCAGCCTCGTTCTTCATCCTCTTGCCCCTGGGGAATCCCCAAGCAGCATTTCCCCGCCAGCCCTTCACCAGCAGAACCTTGTCCATGGCCGGGTTCAGCATTATGGCACCCATCACAGGCACCTGGTGTTTGAATGTCTGAAACTGCTTCAGGAGCTGATCTTGCTGCTCCTGTACACAAATGCCAAGCAAATATGATCGGTGCCTGCTGTGGTTGGCTGTGAAATCGGAGCAACGATTGACATTTGTCCACGTGGCCATCTATGCTTAGATTCTGGTTCAAAAACGCCAAGGTGAGAGTAAATCACAGAAAATCTTGGGCATAGGAGGGCATGCGCAAAGGAAGTGCCCTTGGTTTGATTGGTTCTGTTTCTCTCGATCCTATGCCCCAACTCCCTTGTCAATTAAACCAACGCGTGAGCAGGAAAAAAACTCCAAATCGACATCAAATGGAAAAGAATTGTGCAGTACTTCATATGCAATCACTATCCCATACCAGTGCAAATCACAAAACAAAATTGGAGAAACACGTGGTACCATGTGTGGTTTTCACGCTGTTGTGTTCGTTGCATCGTATTCCATTTCAAATGCGTTTTTGACGTCCAAGATTGCCATGTACAGCCAAAGTTGCATCTGTGAGCACCCTATCAATACAAATAGTGCTGTAGACAACCGAGTTCCTACACTTTCATTTCTATGTCTGAAAGATACCCAACTGACCTTGTACTTCTCTAGACCAGGGCATGTGTCAAATATGAGCGACACAAACTCTCTGAATGACAGTGACCGCAGATTTGGATGGCTGGGGCACAGATGATCCTGCAGGTGGAGCATCAGCCTAAGTCAGTTGGAGACAATGGCACAGGCATGGACACCATGAAGGTGGAAGCACATTGCCAATTCACATCATTTCCACCATGCAATTTTTCACGACTGTTCTTTCACCCAGTAGATGTTCTGGTCCTTAAGGGGACTGGTAAAAGGCTCACAATTATGCGCATCAATGCACTGATGTGCTACAGCTTCCCAAACTAGAATCTTCCACATTCAACTGTCTATGGCTTCAACTGTCTATGCAACAAGCGATCGGATGAAAGCGCAAATCAATTGATTGACACTGTAGTTTTGTACCCCAACTTCCTTGTTCTTATAACTACCACACCATTGATTTTCTGACATTATTCAGTTACTGGCACAGCCAATATTCACAGCTTTTGAAGTGCAGGCTCTGTCAACCCGCCCAGCTAATGCAGGCCTTTTCTGCTTGGACATTTTGGTATCACTCTTTCATCATAGAAATGACAGCTTCAACCTTATTGGGAGGGGATTCTTATGGATTGACTTGCTGTCTACAAGATTGAGCAAAGTTAACAAGTTTTGTCCAAGTATTGGCCACACCTCATAATACCAATGTGCCTCCTCAACGAGAAACAGCAGCCGTTCAACGGTCCTGTGCAGACACAGTCTTTGAGCAATGCTGCCATGTTGCCACTGAAATTCTGTTGACTGCATTAATCCGCAGGATAAACCAAGCCCACTTGCATTCAGAGCACTAGCGGGCTGTCGCACTGGCTGCAGCCATTTCTACCTACCCTGATCGTGTTGGATTTATGAACCATTCGCATTTCCGATCACTTCAGGGCATTATAGGTCTTCACCCTTTATATTATATTTAGACTTTTTACATTTTTCTCAGTTGGCTCGCTTCGCTGTTCCTGGTCATCCCTTTCTGCTTTTCCTGATTCTCTAGAGAAATTCTATCCCATTCACAACACAGAAGAGCATTGCTCGGGAGGGCAACGCAATGAAAGACATGCTCCTGTCCTACACTGCCATTTTTGCTGCCTTTGCTCGGTGGAACCGCAGTGCAGGCACTGCGACCTGTCTTCTGGAAGCGCTACTGTGAGGAATCTTGATTGACTGAAGGAGATGAAGAAGAAAACTACATGGCAAGGAAACACAACCGTGCAAGGGCGCTGGTTGTCTTGTTGTTGATTCTGAAGCGCAACACCCATTGAACGACTCCAGGGGTACATTGGTTGTGACCATGGAGAGCACTCCACTGCAATCAGTGCTCAGGAGGAGTGAGCCCCTCACACGGTGCCTTTCCCCTACCATCAGACAGAGAAACACGAGCGCGCTGGTTGCGGTAATAAGTGGCAGGCGCCGTTTTTTCCGGCCAGCAACTCCAGGACCCGGCCAGAATTAACGCTGCATCGCAGCACATGCAGCGAGCGGATGAGAGCCGCGCGGCTCCAGCATGAGTCACCCACGAAAAGACTTCCGCAGATTGACGTGCCGCGACGATGAGATATCCCCTGATGGAAGGGCGGGCAAACTCACGCTCGGTCCTCCTCGGGCTTGTTCACGATGAATCTGATGCATATGTCCTCCAGAAGCTCCTGGGAGGGCAGGTCCCTCCCGGAAGACGCGCCCGCGCTCATCGCCGCCCTCCCTGATCCCCCCCGACCCCCTTTGCCACCGCAACGAAGGCCGAACAGCGGGCGGTCTGCCAAGCGGGGCCCATGGTTACACGCACGGGATAGCGTAACTCATTCGCTCACCGGAGTCGGCTGGCTTTTTTATTGTGGCACCCATCCTGTGGCACCGGTTCTGGACGGTGCTTGGTGCTTGCTGAAGCGTGCTTCAGTGCTGCTGGTGGACGCATCCGACGGGCGCATGGACAGCGCCAAACTCCGGGAATCTCGTTGGCAATGCCGGAGTGTCGCCGGCCCACGAGGGTGGGCAACGTGCGGCTGAAAGGCTACGAAATCGACGTGCACAAGCTGCTGGACGAATTCGTTTACAGGGTATGCGGCCGCGCGCTGCCATGCGAAATCTTTGGCGTTCACGGATCCTGTGATGGCATGAGAATTGCGCGGGCGAGCAATTTTTGAGAAGTTCGTGGGCTTTTTGTAGGGATTCGTTGACGGATTCATTTGAACCCTTCTGCCGAGTTTAGATATCGAATGTTCGGAAGCCATTCTTGGAAAATTGGCGCCAATTTGCTTCGAAGATGTTGGATCCTGTTCCCCAGTTGCTTTGAAACGCTGCGAAGCTGTCCGCGCTAACCCAGCCCTGATTGATTGCTCCCTTTGTTGCGGCACAGGCGTTGGATGGTGCCCCACTGACGTTCGAAACCTTCAAGGCGGTTTGGAAGGAACACGCTTTCTCCTTCGCGACACTGGTGGGTCCACAGCATGCAGCCCTGCACACCACAGATATCGCAAAGGCGGCCTCCAAAAACTGCATTCACGCGTTGCTTTTCGAACAGCCTGTAGAAAGATGTCCCTGGACGTTGTCCAGTCGACACACCTGACACTGGGCGCCTTTCACTGTGACAGTGTCAATGTAAAACTGTAAAATGTACTTCATGCTTGTACAACAAAATACTCACATGTATGTACGCACGCCGCGTTGACACTTGTGGAGTCCCAATTATGTGTCCTCTGCCCACCTTTGCAAGTCTTGTGTATTTGTATGCTCTGCATAGTTGTTCATCCTTGCACCTTCCACGTGGATTTTGGGCAACATTCTGTGAATTCAAGCATTCTTGCTCACGAGGTTTTGCCCTTTGGATGACACTCTTCTATGCATGAAGAAGATTACCCCAAAAATTCCTTTGTCGTGACTTGTGCAATGTCACCTATTACATCAGATGTCAAGGGCAGAATCGGAACCTAATTTTTGGAAGAAAGAAAGGCCAGTTCCCTGCCAACTCGAGATCGTTTGACGCGTCAGATGTGGATTGGCCATCTGTTAGGCCGTTCCCCCAGGCCACACCCTCCAAGAGTACATCCAGTGTCTGTTTGCAACAGCTCTTGACCGTTTGGACACGCCAAGTCCCCTTGGCCGCCAGAATCTCGTCCCCAAGATGCATGACCCCAAGGGCACCAACTGTCGCAAAGTCAGGCACATGCAGGACGGCGGAAGTGCACAGTTATGTGACTTTGGCGAATGCCCACCTTCTTTTACACAGTCAGATGTGGAGGATTATTTTCTTGGGGAGAGCAACTGGCCCACAGTGGCAAGCTTGCCATCAGGCATGTTGGATTCGATTCGCTGTGAGAATGGCGCATCACCAGTGTGGCCAGGTCTCAGCTCTAAAGATAAAGACAAGAATGACAAGGAGCGCAATGAAGGCGGTGTGGGGGGTTTTGAGAAACAAATGTTGGGTGCAAACAATGCAGCAGATGAGCGAGTAGATGAGGTTGGGGGCCAGGGGCAGCAGATTGGCCAGTCGGGACCAGGCAACACACATGGCGATGGCAACTGCCGCTATCTTGGCAGCTGCAACGAGAGGCTGGATGCACATGAAATTGATGGTTTGGATAACTTAGGCTGCCAATCAGCATCTTGGGGTGCTCTCGTGTCCTTGCAGGGGGACACGTTTGGTGGGGCGCTTCAGTCTTTGCCCTCCTTGTCAGGTTTGGCCACTGAGTCATTGAAAAAGGGCCCCTCACACCCTCGGGGTGAACTTCAGAACGTGCCTGACAGCACGTTGGATGCACCAGACTGGAAAGGCAGACTTGACGAGGTACTCAATGAAGTCTCCCACCTTGTTGATGTTGACAGTACCGCAATCGAGCACGATGCTATGGCCACCAACCAAAATACAGGAGCGGCCAGGGGCATGGAGAGTGTGCTCCCTGCTGAATCCAATGGAGCGGATTTGGCTCAGGAAGCTGGCAAAGATAGTTCAGGTTTAGTTTCTGATAGGACCCCAGCTGAAGAGGGCTGTACAGAGAGGCCTGCAAAGAAAAGTCGCCCAGCTCTCAGTCACAGGGATGGCCAGGGCATGGCCACCTGCGACGGTGTTGTTGTCTGTGACTCACAAGTGGGCCCTGGGCAGTGTGCAGCCTTGGAAGGAAAAGGGCAGAATGACAACAGCATGCTTGCTGGTGGTGGCAGCCCAACACGTTTGCAGAGCTCTCCGGCCCCTTCCCAGCCCACATCGCCAGTAACCCCAACTAATTCTCTATGCTATGGCCATCAGCAGGACCATCATACTGCGAAAGAGTCTGCAGCACAACAGAAACAGACCATAGGACGGGGACAAGTTTGTGGTGGAGGCGAAGGGGTGGGAGATCAGTTGGATGTGAGACCAACTGCAGGCCATCGTGTCAGATGTACAAATGAAGAGACACAAACTCGTGACAAAAGGTCACCTTTGGAAGAGCACAAAGGAAACCAAAATTCAGAAGCTGTTGTGAACAAAGATGACCGAGGTGGTGCTGACTGCCCTTGGGCCACAGATTTGAGGGATGACATTTGTGCTGATTCTGAAAGTGAGGTGCCAGGCAGCTTGAGAGATGACGTTCCATTTGAGGCAATGGTGGCTGCGATCTTTGCTGTGTACAGCATATATTATTGCCAGGTTCTGGAGCCACACACCTTGGTGTACCTCCCTGTTGAGCTCCTGGAAAGGTTGACTGCACTTGTGCCGAAGTTACAGGAGCGCGGACAGCTGGAGGCTCTGCAGATGCTTAAGAAACTTTTTGCGGTGAGGGGATGGAGCTGATCGCCACCGCATACCAACACCCTGGAATCTTGAGGAAAGCGACGTCCATCGATTCCTGTCTGCATTCGATGTTGGTTGCAGCACATTGCCGCCCATTCATTGCAAAGTCTGGTTTCCCTTGTCCATGTGTTGTGATACACTGCAGCAGTGGGAAAGGGTTGATTTACCCGCCCATCCCTGCACCACACCACAGCGGCCCCCTGCACTGAAAAATGATGCAGATGTCTAGCTGAGCCATGACCTCCCAAAAATGGTTCGATCTTGACTGCCTGCACTCCACTTGTGTTTGTGGCGCAAGTGAACTGCAAGGAGGAAATCTGAACATTTTGGGAAAGGGCTGCCTTTGCTCGATTCTGGCACTATTCCGATGCCCACAACAGATATTGAGCTTCCGGGAATGCAGCATGCTGTTGCGGAAATTTCGACACTGTCTGTAGATTTTGAGACAAAATTGTTATTCTAGCCCGCATTCCACCACTCCCATTTTGAGTTTCTGTGGCCTTGGTTTACCTTTATTACATGTAATCGGCAGCACTCTGCAGAATTGGTTGTGCACACTGCAATGGTTGGTGAGTGCCAAACTACTTTTGCAGGATGAGGCATTCCTGTTTGGAGCTGTGCGGCGTCCGCCTAGCTATGTGAATCGCAAGGTTAAGCACAACGAGGAGGAGATGTCAGCAATTCGAGATATTGCCTTTCACATCAAGAGCACCCTCAAGGTGAAGTACCATGTCAGAACCATCGCTCACAGCTGGTTGAAAGAAAAGAGAGCAACAACGGACTCTGAGACTGCCAAACCTGACTGTGACCTAAGGCCACGCTAGTTGTGGACCGTTGCCCATCGTTTCTGCATGGTTATTGAGTGTGTCTGCCATTTAGTACTGTTGATGTTGTTCCTTCTTTACTTTCAGGTGTTTATCTGAGTCCTAAATTTGCAAGCATCAGCTGTAATCCAATGGCATGTACCGCAGATCACGGAGGATAGCACGCCCCCCCCCCTCCACATCAGGGCTGACAACAGGAATGCGGGGGGCACTATCTTGCGTGCCCCCAGGGTTCCGCATCAGGTCACTGACTCAGTAGCGCCCCCCCGCGTTCTCATGCTTGCTGGCGTACCGGCAGCAAAGCGCTGGTACCCCACCAACTTAGCGCATTACAGAAGGCGCCATTCACGGCACCAACCAAAACCAGCGCCAAAAAATTAGCGGGATGCCGCAGGTCGCTGCATTATGCCACGCCACCCATGTTGCCAGATTGATTGGCAAAGCGAACAGGTGCCTGGCCAATGTAGCATATTGCAGGACCTTACATAACGTTGCATAAGGCCCCAAGCACAGCGCCCAACCAATAACAGCTATTGGGACATCGCACTGCACTGGAGACGGCCTGGAGATCCTGATGACCTTGGTTTGAGTGATGGTAGTCTGGATCTGGACACTGAGAATCTTGAGGACTTGATGTTTGATTGAAGGAGGAATGTCATGGGAATGTTTAGTTGGCGTGAACTTGATAACATTGGGGTGATAGCACATGCAAGGAGATGTACGAATGTGTGAAAATGCTTTTGTACTGTGGTTGGACGATGTTGAAGTGAATGGCGCCCCCTTGTGCTATCTTGTGTACCCCCGCGCTCCACAGCACCTGCCATGTTGGATAGCACTGGGAACATTATCTAAAGGCCCCCACACTATTCAACACCCCCCCCGTGCTGTCCTCCATGATCTACGGTATGTTTGCCGTATTTATTTCACCAGAAGTACAGCACATGTGGAAGGTTGGCCAGAATCCTGTTGTCTACCCACTGATGAGTCAAAATCCTTTCAACAAACAGCAAGGCACAGAGACTTCCTAACACTGAAAGGTGAGAACGTTCCAACTTGGGAGCTTCCTGCATTGTGTACATTTGCACTTGCAGAGCTTCTTCTGCAGATATGTCACTGCACTGGGCTGAGCCCAGTAGTAGCAGTGCCCTGCTAAGTTTTTACAAGTTGGGACCCTCTCTGGTGCACATTCTCTCTAAGCCAACTGATATAAAGGTGCACTGCCTATGGCCAACTATCCCACACCATTGGCAACTGGCAACTCTGTTGAAGCAACGAGCTTCAGCATTGCTCAATACAGAAATCGTGCTTGTGAACGTCAGTTCCCATCCCTCCATGACCCCTGGACCAGGCAAGCAGTGGCATGATGGTGATATGAGCAAAGCAAGGCGAAGAGTGGTGTCCTGCAGATTGCAGTCCCCTGCATCAGCTTTTCATGTGGTGAACATAATGTTGTGTCAGTTTGTGGTAAATGTTTTCAGTGTGAGCATGTTTTATAATCTCTCTGCTCCTTGGTGCAGGGCCTTGCTGACTTTTCAGGCCTCATCAGCGACTGTAATGCCTATGATCGTGCCCGTGTGGCTGCAGTCCAGCAGCAGGGGGAGAGAGGTGAAGAAACGAATCGGCTTGTAAGTTTTGTGATCCTGCTGTGCTGGTGCACTAGTTTAAGCGATGTCTCTGCTTGTGCTGTGTTGCAGACTCTGTGTGTTGGTTGGCAGATATTGGCAATGAAATAGGGCTCAAGTATTTGAGCTCCTTTGGGGCTTGATTGGGTTCATGCTGGGAAGGTTTATGTTGGATTACATCTGCAAGACATCCTTTATGGGCACCATAGGAAGCCCAGGAGTCTTATACTGCACAGCTCTCTGATATTCTCCATTTTCCACTCTTTCAGATTCCCTTTGTGCTGCACACCAATGACTGTTCAATGTTCTACATGATGTCCACAAGAACAACAAGCTGCTATTTCAGTAGGTCTATCTTGTGTGTGGCAACTGGATTGTATTTTCAGTTCAGCCCTTTTGCTTTGCTGTTGATATGCACTAACTTGTATCACTCCTTGACAGCGATCAATACAGCCATTGAAGGTCGTACTTGGTACTTTAACTCAAGCCCAGTTAATGTGCAGCACAGTGCATGTGTTTGCTGCAAATGCTAATCTACAGCATTTCCCAACACAGCTCAGCACTTCATTTACACAGATTACAGCACCCTAGGTACTTTGCACTCGAGGGTTGTGGTAGTTCTGAGGTACTATACCTTACTGGGGTGCTTTAGTCTTTGGGTCTTTCTTGTTCATGGGCCAAATGGAGGGGCTGGCAAACAAACCTCTGCATCTATCCTTCAACTGTTCTTCAGTTGAAAACATGGAGTCGAGTGTCACAAATCTTGTTGCAGAATCTGCCCTGTTTTTAGAATCATGTGGGACAGAACATCACTCCAGATCGCTCCGGGTGTCTGCAGGACTTGTTCGATGCAAGTATTGGCTGCCAGCTGGGTGACTGTGCCTCCACCCGTTATTGCGAATTGGTGAAGATGATTGCAGAAGATGTCTCAGAGCGTACCAAAGAAATGCAAAGTGGCCAATTGATGGAGAATTCCAGAAACGGTAAGGGGATTCAGGGGCAATCTGCTGCAGTTTTATGTGGCATACAGATAGCTACACTCTGCATTGCTTGATCAAATTTATCAAAAGTGACAAGCTTCTAGCTTATCATCAATAGGGTGAAGTCTACCTGTAGCCCCAGCAGGAGTTGTGGTGTTTTCCTGTGGAGATTGGTAGATTTGTATGCACCATCAGTGGCATTTCCGTTCAATGTTCAGCATTGTCACATTTTGGGGCACATCAGACAGTTGGGGGCTTTGCAAGAACGTGGGACAGAACATTGACGAAGCGGACATTACCCTTATCGCCCTGTAAGTGCCAGGCGTGACCTGCCAGGGTCAGTACATGGAATCAAAGGGATCGAGCATCAATGCACTGCTCAACCTCAACATCAGCTTCACAGCACTCTTCAAATCATGCAGCATGCAGAAGTCATAAACATGGGATCTATCCGTTCCTTGCTTGGTTACCAGAGTCTGAAACCTTTGGCAACTGGCTTCACAGAGTAGCCACCAGCAGCAGCGTCTTGGGACATGCGCTGATGCTGTTGAGAGCACTATATGTTCTACAGATGCATTGATGCCTTGTTGACTGCTGAATCTTTGTGAGCTTGTGCTGCAGTCATGCTCATTGTGCATTTGCAAGACACCACCATTGCACCTTCAAGGCGATGATGGGCATTCGATCATCCACATTGTTTGTTGTCATAGTGTGCCTGAATAACCCTTGCAGTTGGTGTATACCAGCCACTGATATCTTGAGGAACTGCATGTTGGATGACAAGTTCCTTGCCATTCCATGTCCTTATCCACCACCTGCTCTGCAGTTGCGGAGGAAATTCGGTACTCATTATTGCTGCCTTTTGTTTTCTATGTGCAACGGTGGCAGACAACAGAATTCTGGCTTGGGTGCTTGTGTCCCTTTGCAGAACTGCACAGGCGACTTGCAAGGAAGGCCAAAGAGAAGAAAGCAAGGGGCTCATCAAGGCAGAGGGGCAAACCTGATGGCCTGCCCTGCCCAACAGTCCGGAGACACGTTGGCACAGCACAGCTGCCATCCAAGAAGCCAAGTAGGAAAAGAAAGGTGGCACCACCAACTGCCGGCGTTGCATTGGAGGTCAGTATTGCTCAACTCGATTTTGTGAACCCTATTTTTGGCAATCGTGCCGCCCAACGTTCTACTGTGCAAGGGAGATGGCAGGAAATGCATGAGCACTGAGGATGGGCTTGTCTCCCTCGCGACTTTTAAAGGTTTGACGAAGATTTTTGCCATTTTCAATTTGACGGAGGTCTTTGCCATTCTCAACTCAAGCTTCAAAGGATTGGCAGGTTGGCACAAAGTCGTTTTGAAAGGGATGGGAGGAGACTGGGAGGGTGGAAGGTCACTAACATGGCAGTACTCATGTGTTGCGCAGGATGACGAGAGCTCCCTTGCATGCCTACCGCCCGCCGCTCGCAAGGCTGTCCAACACAGTCTTCTGAGGAGGCAAGCAGCAGCTGCCAGGCCCCAAGGCATGCCTAACAGGACACAATGCACTGGGCGTCCCCAGCCTGGGGCCCCAGGGTCCGACCCCGTCTCAACCGCTGAGGCCCATGGGAGTGTTGTCACGGCTGACTTCGAGGGGCTGTTGATCAGTGGGGAGAGGGGTGGGGCTCCGAGCGGGAAGTGCTCGAGGGGTGCCGGCGAGCACCCCCAGGTCGGTGATGGGAGGAGCGGCCAACCCTCCAAGGGTGGACCGATAGAGATGGGTGCAGTAGAGGACCAGATCCTGACGGACGTGGATGCCCAGTTGGAGGCCTTCAGGGCTGCGTTGGCTGATGGGGACGCTGCGCTTGAAGAAAACCCCCCACCATGACCTTGTGCTGTGTCTTGACAGGTTGGAGGGAAATCCTTGCCTTGTTATGAAGCATTTCATGCTTGAGAGTGAGCCGCGAGGCGAGTGTGGTTTTGTGCGAGTTTGGCGTCTTGAAATTGGGCGAGATCTTCACTTCTTTTTACGCCCCTGGATTGGCCTTTACGGACAAAAAACTACCAAATAATCGATCAAGAAAAAATCAAACATCAAGGCGAGGAGACAGCCATCAGCTCCTCTGATTTCAACCCGGTAAACCAGTGTCGTCACAACTTCCGCGCAAGAATGATTTTTGAACTTACTGGCAGACTCCCGCCTTTTCGGCCCTCCCACGGCGATTCAATATTTGGAAATGACTGGAGATGACGCGACCGCCACTGCGGCGCACACCAGCCCCGCAGCTCCCCCCTGCCCCGCTGCCTTGTTGCCCGCGCAAAAAACCCTGACGACCGCATTGCCGCCACTGCCCGCGAACGCCCTTTCCCCAGCCGGATCCCCGCAGCCCGTACCCGCACCCCGCCCGGGCACCCCCGCGGCCGCGCGGCCCGCCGCCCACCCGCGTAGGCACGCCGCCACGACGGGCCATCCCGGTCGCCCTGGTCCGGGGTCATGCCCGCGACGCGGCGCCTGCGGAACAGGCAACACCGCGCGGCGGCGATAGAGGCCTACGCCCGGCTCGACAGGCAAGCAGCCAGGAAGAAGGGCCGCGGGGCGGCGTCCTTTGAGGGCAGCCCGCCGGCGCCGATCGGGGGATCCAATTTGTCGAAAATCCCGATTCGCAGCAACAAGGAGGCGGCCGAGGGGAGGGAGGGGGGAGTCGGGAGGGACAGGGCCAGGGGGACCGGGAGGGGTAGGGAGAGCATTGGCAAGCAGCGGGAGGCAAATCAGCTGGAGGATTCGGGCAAGAAGTTGCCCAGGCCGCGCACCCCCGGGGCACCCGTCACGCGCGCGCGCCAGAGGGAGGCAGCCTTATCGCCTGTGATTGGGTCCTGGGAGGAGGAGAAGGAGGTGGAAGAGGAGGAGTCGGAGGAGGAGTCGGAGGAGGAGTCGGAGGAGGAGTCGAAAGAGTCGGAGGAGGAGGAGGGGGAGGAGGAGGGGGGAGAGGAGGAAGGGGAGGAGGAAGAGGAGGAGGGGGGGGAGGAAGAGGAGGAAGAGGAGGGGGAGGAAGAGGAGGAGGAGGGGGACAGGGGGACGTCCAGCGAAAACACCACGGGAGGTTATTTGGGGGAGAAGTGTACGGCTGGGCAGAGGGGCGGGGGTGGGAAGCAGGCGAGTGGTTGTAGGGCCCGGGGGCGTGAGGGGCCTCTGGCAGGGCGTGGTAAGAAGGGGGAGGAGGAGGACAGGGGATTCGGCGACCGAGGCAACACGGCCAGGGGCAGGGGGGGGAAAAGGAAGGGAGGGAGGGCGGAGGCAGGGGGCGAGATGAAGGGCCGGCCAGAGGCCAGTGAGGGCAAGGAACCCAGCGCGGACAAGGGGGGCAAGGAGGAGGAGGGCAGCATCTCTCCTGTTCCGGAGAGGGTGGGTGTGACGTCTGCGCGCGTTGAAGGGTTTGATGTGGGGATTGGTGTTGATGGGTTGGGGACCTGGCTTGGGGGCCAATCGTTTGGGCTCTCGCGTGCGCATGTCAGTTGGCAGAGGGGCATGCGGGGGTACCCTTCACTGTCAGGGAAATGCAATGGATGCATGACGGGGCAGGGTGGATCATCATGTTGCGCTGTTTTGGGCTGAGACCGATGCCGCCTGTTGTGTGGCGCGACCGGACTCTTGGGTAGGTGTTGAGGCGCTCTTGTGCTGTTGCAGGTGTGCGTGGGGGGCTCCCCAGTGTACACGGTGGAGAGGAAGCTTGGCAAGGGCGGGTTCGGCCAAGTGTACGTAGGCAAGCGCGCACAGGCGTCCAAGGCCAAGGACGGTGCTGGCGCCAACGAGGTGAGGGCCATGCTGAAGGGATAACACCGGCAGTGCAGCAGCTCTGCAGCCGCTTGGATCTTGCTCTCTTTGGGCTTGAGCGGCCCAAGGGTGGGGCTGTTTGGGTGTTTGAATTTGTTGGATGTCTTTCAGTGGCTTGAGCGATCCATTATCCAGCCTGGAAAGGCAGCAGCTGGGTGAGGGCATGTATGACTGGCGGCTGCGCCCTGTGCGCAGGTAGCCCTCAAGTTTGAGCACAGGAGCAGCAAGGGATGCATCTGTGGGCCCCCCTTCGAGTGGTCTATCTACGGGTGCGTCACTATGCTCAGTTGGCCAACTGTCATATTGATAGAACAATGTGGCTGTGGGTGCTTCAAATCGTTGGACCGGGGCTCCCACACAAGCCTTGGTTGTCTTGGCATGAGGGTGGCCATTCATTCTCTTTTGGCCTGAGAATAGCTCTTCAATTTCCCTGACCCTGTCCTTATGATTTATGTTCGATGGGCTGACTTCCAATATGCTGCAGCCGCCTTGGCGGGTGCCATGGCATTCCCAAAGTGCACTACAAAGGGATGCAAGGAGACTACTACATCATGGTGAGCACATGCTTCCCTGCAGCTGTTTTGTATTTGATCAAAGTGCCAAGATTGCCGCACTTCTTGCCTCACACTTGTCATGCGCTTGCTGCTTTAAGCCATGCTTGGAGGCTGCAGTAGCTAGGTGTTGTGTTGCCAGCAATTGTGGAAGGGGCACTGGCAGCATTTTTTACTTGACTATGTGTTTCGATGCCAGGTGATAGACATGCTAGGGCCCAGCCTGTGGGATGCCTGGAATACGCAGGGACAGGTGATGTCACAGGAGATGGTTGCATGCATTGCAGTTGAGGCTCTCTCCATCCTCAAGGAGCTTCACAACAAGGGGTGAGCTGTCTACCCCATGCTTTGTCAGAGTTTCCAGCACACGTGCTGGCCTCATCCCCTTTCAGCATGTTCATCAAACTGCCACATATTATCCCCACTGCGGCATTCAAGGCTGGCTGACTTGAGAACCAGCATACAGGCTGAAAACAGTGTTGAACAGAGCCGCATGCTGCCATTGCTGCTTCCTGAGGTCATTTTGCAGTTCTCACAAGTTTGGTTCTGCTGTTCTAGGCATGTGCACGGCGATGTGAAGCCCGAAAACTTCTTGCTTGGGCCGCCAGGCACTCCATCTGAGAAGAAGCTGTTCTTGGTCGACCTTGGGCTTGGTAAGCTTTCTACACCTCCACTTCCTTTGTGTTTCACTCCACCACAGTGTTGCTCATGATTAGCACACTGTCAGAGATGAAGTGCCAGTGTCCTGGACTGGTGGACAACAACTGTTGAATCTAGAAGAACCTGTTGCTGTTGTTGAGCAAATGACTTGGGTTCATACAATGGATTGTGTCTTCATCCCTTGCTGGTTGATCTCAGTATAACCACAACTGACATTGGCGTCCCCTGAAATGGGCCATTGGTGTCCACTTGAAGCCCATGCATGCAAATGAGCGTGATGCTATTGTTGGATATATTTGTGCCATTTCCCTTGCTATTGCTGGCTTTGTTGGCACCAAAGGAGAGTAGGCTGAAGGGAGAGACTGCTAGACCAGGAGTCGCTGGCTACCCTTGGGGAAGGGGTCTGTATTCATCCACCTGCTTCAGATCCTGTTGGCTTGTGATTTGGGTGGTGGCTACATTGTTTTTCATCTGTGTTTTGCAGCCACAAGATGGAGAGAAAATGTTTGTGAAACTCATGTGGAGTACGATCAGAGGCCAGATGTGTTCAGGTGCTTGACCTTGAGGAACTTGTGCCGAGCAATGTGACACTGTGACACAGTCGCCAGAACCAGTGTCCACCTGTGCATCCATCTGAAGGCAGAATTGACAATCAAGAAGTGTCAAATATGTGGCAAGCAGGCAAAGGGAGAATGTGTTTTTCTTGTTTCTTCAATTCCTGATTGTGCGATGTGTTTTGGTATTGTATTGCTACTTGGCAAGGAAAGCGTTTTCGTGGAGAATAACCATTCACATCTTGACCCTCCTGTAAACTGCTGGGCTGTCAGCACCTTTGTGCAATGATCTTCTTGTAGGCTGGTGGCTCCTTATGACTAGTTTGCCCTAGTTCGATTACTGCATTTTCCTTGGCTGAGTTGTCAATTCTTGGCTATGTCCATGTGTGTTCCTCGTACCCTTTGGGTTGTCTGTTCACTTGTAAGAGAGCTGTTGTCTGGGGTTGTGTTGCAGAGGTACTGTAAGATATGCCAGTGTGCACGCACATCTGGGAAGAACAGCCAGCCGAAGAGATGACCTGGAGTCACTAGCTTACACGCTGCTCTTCCTGCTAAAGGGGCGGCTGCCCTGGCAAGGATACCAGGTGCTGCAATTGGTTCACTATTGTTACTCAGGCACTTGCTGCAGCACTTTGGAACACCATAAATCACCAGATGCTGTTGTGTACTGTTCTGGACAGTGGCTCACTGTGGCTTCAGCATTGCCCTTCTGACTGTTCTGCCTCTATAGTGTTTGCCAGAATTGTTGGCGCACTGCTCCACCTGTTTCAAGGCAGTGAAGATCACTTTCTCAGCACCAGGAGAATGTCCCAAGGGCTGTTGAAGTGAACAGGAGTGCTCAGTCCCAAGTGTGCGGCTGAACTACTTGGTAGTGATATGGAGCTTAGGAATGCGTCACTGTGGGAAAGTGCAGGGGCCCTGTCCCCGATCCACTGCTATTGGTGCTCCTGGCAGTGGTCTTAAGGCTGACTACGGCAGCGGTCGTTGTAGGGTGACAACAAGGGCTTCTTGGTCTGCAAGAAGAAGATGGCCACCTCTGCAGAGATGCTGTGCCGCTACACACCACTTGCTTTTAGACAGGTGAGAGGTGACTTGAGAGGTGAATTTTTTGTTTGAAGTTTCCTCACGATGGTGAATTACTGCCTGTGTACTCAAAAAACAATGGCAGCCATAGTCCCTGTGTGTGTGTTGTAACTGCACAAAAAAACCAGGCAGATGCTTGCAAGAAGTCCACGACCAGACATTTTAGGATGCTTGAAGTGCCTGTCTGTCGTTCCTGTTGCTTTCATTGACTGTGGGTTCCTGCCAAGGCAACGATTGTTTGTTTTAAAGGTCAGTTGCAGAATGTAAGAGCCTCTGTTGAGTACTGATGTGCAGTACATTGTAGTGATGTGTAGTTGTTGAAGTACATTATAGTGCTGCATGGTTGTTGTTATAATTAGAACAGTAGAGCTCTATGGTCCATAACAAGGCTTTGCAGGGCAAGTTATAAACTGTGTTGAAAGTTTCCATGAGCTGGTCACAGTAAATAGAAGCGCTTGCAGTTGTTTTCTGCTTGACATTCAGCATCGCAGACCTTACTGCTGCTTTTGCTCCTGTAGCAATCACATCCTGGCAAACGACAGCATGTGTTCAACATGAACATTACGCAACATTCCACATTACTGACTGTGCATTCCCATACTGGCTACCTCCTGGAAGCAAAGTTAAGTAACACAGTAATATTGTCTGCTATTCAGGCTTTGTTCCCAAATGCATCCACTGCATGCAGCAAGTTGATTCAGCTCTACCTTTGTGGCCACTTTGCTGACTGTTCTGCTCATTTGGTGATAGTTCACAGAGGCTGTGATGAACCTCAAGTTCGATGAGGAGCCAAGGTACGATGCCTACATGAAGCTGTTTGAGCCCCTGTGTGGACCCACGACAAGCCGGCCCGTCCTCACCGAAGGCGCTGCCAAAGTAGGCGAGAAGCGAAGCAGGGATGCGACTGAGGATGTGCTGGATGAGTCACCCAAGAAAAAGACCCGAATTGGTTTGCCTGCAACGCAATGGATCACTGTCTACAATGCACACAGACCAATGAAGCAAAGGTAGGCCACCTGATCTTTCAATGGCAATTCTTCTTTCACCTGCTGTCTGCGTCCTTCACTTCTTTTCCCGTTTCCTTTCTATCTGCTTTGGATCTGTTCCTTCCCCTGCCTTGTGCTTCCAGTCCTGTTTATGCTGTGAATACTGTGCTGTCCTGTTGTTGTGCGCTTATGGGAAAGATTGGGCCCATGTGTCTGAGATATAGAGTGTGTGGCCATGATGCTACAACAGAAAGATGCTGTTGAAGAGAAGTTGACAAATGACTGTAGTTATATCTTCCACCTGCCTGAAATCCACAATGTATGCTGAAAACTACCAACGTAATCGACCTTTGGTCTTTCTCAACCTCCCAGTTTCATCCAATGCAGCACATGCTGATGACCTGTCATACTTTGACAAATGGAGTCTTTGTATTCGTTGTAAGTTGTGGTGCTGTTTTCTTATGCAAACCACAATTTTGTATGTTGAGCACCAATGCATGGTTTGGTCTTCCCCCTGTTTTGCAGGTACCACTACAATGTGGCCGACACGAGGGTGCAGCAGCACGTGGACAAAGGCAACGACGATGGCCTGTACATCAGCAGCGTGGCCTGCTGCCAGGATATGTGGGCCCTCATCATGGACGCTGGCACAGGCTTCATGTGCCAAGTCTACAACCTCAGCAGCCAATTCCTTCCCAAGGACTGGATCATGGAAAAGTGGGAAGACGGGTTCTACATTACGGCCATGGCGGGCTCTTTTGGCAGCTCCAGCTTTGTGGTCATGTCCAAAGGCACCCCCTACACGCAGCAGTCCTACAAGGTCTCTGACTCGTTCCCCTTCAAATGGATCAACAAGAAGTGGAAGGAGGGATTCTTCGTGACGTCGATGGCCACCAGCCACACACGGTGGGCTTCGTGACGTCGATGGCCACCAGCCACACACGGTGGGCGGTGGTCATGTCTCGCAACGCAGGCTTTGTGGACCAGTGCGTGGAGTTGGACTTCCAATACCCGAGCGAGGGCATCCATAGGCGGTGGGATGTAGGCTTCCGCATCACGTCCTGCGCCGCGACAGTGGACCAGGCTGCCTTTGTGCTCAGCGTGCCCAGAAGGCGGCCGCTGGATGAGACGCAGGAGACGCTGCGGACGTCATCGTTTCCCAGTGTTCATGTCAAGGAGAAGTGGCAGAAAAACCTGTACATTGCAGGGGTTGCCTATGGCCGGACAGTGACCTGAAGGGCGTTGCTGGCAGCTGAATGCATGCAGTGGTTGGGAGGCATGCATTGTGGTGTTGTGGGCATTGCGTTCGGTCCCATCTTGCCAGGGGCAGTTTGTTTTGTGACTGTTATGGTTGGTTGCAGTTGCTGTACAGAACAGTTTGCTGTTACCATAATTGCTGGAAATTCCATTGCCAGGTCTTCTTAGTATGCAGCTGGGGCTGCTCCAGCCATGTTGGCCACTTGGGCAGGATGACAGTGACTGGCATCTGATGTTGGGAAACTGTTGTTGTTCCCAGGGATTAATACTGCAGCGCAGGAGTTGTGAAGGACTGTGTTTTGCTTGTACTTTATGATAGCATATAGCCCTATGCAATGGGTTTCGTTGCTCTATTCAGTGTCGACCTGCAAGCAGTTTGTCACAGGGCGACATGTTGCGATCGCCTTGCTAGGGCTTGAGGGTCCAAGGGGGTTGGGGCTTGTAGGTCAAGTAAGGCTGCATGTAGTTTGGAATGGACGGATGGCAGGGCTGCTGTGCGGGTAGATTTCTCGCATTTTGGTGTCCTGGGGGTAGATTTGTCAGAGGTCACAGGTGTGACTGTACCAGACTGGCCTTGACAGATATGACGCCTTTTCGTGCGTTCCATCTGGTTTTGTGATTCGAGTTTGTAGATGTTTCCATCTGGTAGTGTTTGCCAGTGGTGCAAGTTACGATATCGAAGCAGCCAATCAAACAAATGTCCATTGTGCTGTATTTGGAGATTGCAGTGAACGATCAGGGGTGGGGTAGGTTACGTTGGGGGGCCGGGATAGTGGGAAGGGGGACTTGAAATGACACAGTGGGGGCAGCGACAGAGAGGCCCTCTAACGTTGTGTGCACGTTAGGCTTGATGGGCGATTCCCACCCTAAAAATTTCTCATTTTGTGCAAAGTGGATGATTCGCGTTCAGCGCCTGTAAAACAGAACATGCACTGGTGATACAATGTGGGGGTGCCCGCTGCATTCTGCCTTGTGCTACGGGCACGTGACTGGTTGCCAGCAACCTGCCGAATCTGAGTTTGGAGTTGCGGGTTCCAGATGCACACTCGAGGCCTGAAACTCATCACCAAGTTCATCTATTAGCATCGCCGTGGATGAGTGAATGCCTCCTCGAAATTTTACAAAGTGCAAGAAAAAGTACACCTGCTTCATGCATCGCTCTGTAAATCTCCAAACAGTGTTCAGAAACTGCACCCACGTGCCATCGATGAAACGCTGGGGCTAATTTGTTGACAAGGATGATCATGGTTTTCCAGGTATTGCAATTCCCGTTAATGAAAAGCTGCAGCAACTATAAGGAATATTAAAGCACAGTAGTGGTGGAAATTCTTGAGGACTCCGGATATCCTATCCGCCTATATTCTCACACTGATAGCAGCTATGCGAATCTATCTGCAACGTCACAGCATTCCAATGTTGACATCGCAGCAGAACAAAGGAACAAAGTGCTCATTGAGTGTAGTTGCAAATCCTCTGTCCGTCCGGGCGTTGGACTTTCAGATACCGTGGAATCGTTTGCAACATTGGATCACCCTTTGGCAGCAATCATTTTGCGAAAATTCAAAACAATGGACAAATAGGAAAGTCGAAGAAATCAAAATTTCAAAAACAATTGGCACAGGTCTTGTGCTCTGGTTTTCTCGATTCAGCGTGGAGATTATGAAGGTGGCATGCAGGGCATTGTTCATGGATTTGAAACGTGCCTGTCGTCGGCCTTTAGGTGCAAAAGCCCCAATGGTCACCCTCGCTAAACTCGACCAAGCGCCTGGGGCAGATGTTGCAAAAGCAGAATTGCAGACTGACAGAGTGCTTCATTAGCGGCACATGCGAAGGTGAACTAGACTGCACAAGGCTCGCCCGAGACGGTCATGGTGGGACGCTAACAAGTGCTGCCAACGCCAAGTCATCATATTTCACTGGGGAAGCTGGCACCAAACACAAAGACAGGTGACAAACAGTTATGTACACTAATTAATTAACGAGAAGAAATATATACATATGTAAATAGACGAATTCGGATCTGTGTATTTGCAATCACAATGGTATCGTTCAAGCAATGTTTGTAGGACCGCTACAGGATTCCAGGAAGTCAAGAAGGTACAAGTGCGTTCAGACATTGTATGAAACCAGTAATTTCGATATCCGGCAATGGGCCAGCTAAAACTCTTTCACATGCCGTTCGGCAGAATTTTGTACGCGGCCAACGTTTATGATGATTTTGCAGATGCCGAAATAAGTTCTTGAAAATACACTGATACAAGAATGTCAGAAAGGTTGCCAAGGACAAAACCCAGGTCCGGAATGTGGGGAGCTGCAAAATGGAAAGCTATTGGCTGCCTCCTTGCTCGTTGTGCCTGCTTGTCTGGGTAAGCACAGTCTTTGATATATAGTATTTGATATATATATGTTACATAATAAGACAGTTTTGTGTTCAGATAGCTTTATCTGATAAGATAATTGTTACGCAGCTTTCTCATTACATTCTCAAATGCTAGGGCAAGTACACCCTGTTTTTAGTTGAAATGGCCAATTTTGCCCAAGGTGCAACGCCAGCAAGGCTGCGCTGGAGCCTTTCCCCCCCTTTTGTCGTTCTCCAACACGCCACACGACTGGTCTTTGGGCCCGGCTGGTAAATAAATTTCCAGACGTATGTGCACCGTCACACGCTCAGGGCACTTGAAACGTTTGGCCAGCGCCCCCACAAAGACTGAAAACGCCTGGCTAGTCCCGAAAAGGCCGCCAGGTCTCGTGGTCCAAACCTCAAATGGAGAGCTCATTTGACCCCGGGTGAGGAAGAAAGCATTGCTTCATAATAGGGGCGCGACATCGCTCCCCGTCTGCCAGAGCCACGACTTCGGAGTTTTGCCCATCCAATTCAACAGGCTGACAGGAGTAGTTGGATGGACTTCCCAGCCGAGTGTCTCCATTTGATTGCATACCAATTTCCATTTTGTTCAATGCTTTAGCATCATCATCATCATCATCATCATTATTTACAGAGCAAGGCAATGAGGTAGCCGTCAGCTTCCTATTTTGCCTGAACAAAGCAGCGTCGGTCATTGGCTCATTGAAATCTAATGAGAAATGCAAACTAAATCTATGATTCTATGGACTCTCGATGCCTAGAAGCGATAATCGATGGTAATACTTTAGCACTGCATATGTGGTGCGCTGTCATGTTTTGTCGTGATAGAGAAGCGGCTTCCCGCCCCAAACTGGCCATGGGCCGCGTGACCGTCGTTATTCGACGCTTCGCATTCTTCTAAGCGTCCCTTGTCGAATACCATTACGTGTCGCCGCCCTCATCAACGTCACAGTCACCGAGATCAGCAGGGGATCAAGGTGGCTCGCGCCTCTCGCTGCGTCGTCAGACTTATGGAGATTTGTGCCTGGCCTCATATCCACAGCGCTCCGCGTATGAGTGCTGCAGAAATGCGGAAGGTGAATCGGCAAGCCCTGTCCTCAAGAAGAAAGGAGGTGAGTTCCGCGACTGCGGGACGATGCAGCTGTTGACTCAATGAAGATTAATTGCTTTCTGTGTATTCATTCTCCAAATCTGAGAAAGACTGCCAATATATATATCCAGGTCTAATGCAATGAAAATATGCGCAGAAGAGGGCCCGATAATTGGAAAATTTTCCAAAGGGAGAAGTCAGTGGCACTCCTAGAACCTCTTTTCGTTGCTTGTGGATGCTCCACAGAAATTTTTGATAAATCTCTGCCATGTCAGCAGTGGGAATTGCGGGGCTGCCAGGCATCATTGCGGATCTAATTCCAATGGTGAATTCACTACTTCTAGGCAAAGTGACTCCGGAGTCGTTTTCAAATTAATAGCCACAAGCAGCAGGCGCTCCTTCACAGGTCCTCAGCACACAGGATCACTTATTTCACTGCCAAATACCATACCACGATGCAGAAATCTTTGAAGTGCAGTAGGGCCCTGGGGGTAGAGTTACCATCCAATTCTTCCCAGACCACCACTCTGTGATATCCGCAAGCTATGCATGTTAACAGGTCTACAGTGAAAACAACACATGGAAGTAACACTACGCGTGATCCTGTTGCTGCCTACAATAATCTGAACTTTGGCAGAAATGCTATTTGCTTGTAAACGCTGCAATGCCTGTGCACACAAGGGCAAAATACATAATCTTTCTCACAATGCTCGGGTCTCATGACGTGCTGCGTGCGGTCCCCTCAAGGGTTTGAAGCATGGTACAGTAACTTCACAGCACGAGAGCTGAAGCAGTGGTGCTCCCATACCAATCTGAGTACCACTGGAACCAAGCTGAAGCTGGCAGCAGCTCTCGACGCCTGATTCCTATGCCAAATGGTGGTCCCCGTGCCGGGCACGACTTCCCCTACTGTTCCTACTAGAGTTGTGGACGATATATTAATGCAAGAGCTTAAGGCTCCCACGCCCGAAGGCACCCATGCTCATGGCGTTGGTGGGGAAGGATGGCAGACTGCTAGGGCAAATAATGCCCGCTCCAAAACAAAGAATGTCTCTTGCAGTATGGAAGTCATTCCCACGGACTTAGTGGATGTTGATGGAACGCCCACAGTAGACAATGCTCTGGTGGAAGTTTCAGGTGCGGTTCTCACTCGCCCTATTGCTGCCACAAAATCTACAAAACCTCTCAGTCCCCCCATGATCGCGTACATCAAGCCACTCACCCAAAACGGAAGAAAAACCTGTGTCTGATCTTAGATTTCACTGCGACCAGGTTGGGAACGACTTACCAATGTACCCCACAAACTATGAACCAACGACTATCATAGAATGGACGTCTCTGGATGTGGAGACCCTCTTTTGCATTTGTTAATGACACGGTCTCCCTTAAGGACAACAGCATGACAGGTTGAGCAAGCCCAAATTGATACATGGGAATGTAGTCCTTGTTACATTTTTGTGCATGCCTTTGATCCCCCCCCTCTTTCTCTCCAAATGCCGGTGCTCTATCCCGCTGAAGAAGCACTACGCTGTGTCTCGTATCTCCCCCCTCTTCCCCACACCACAGCCAATTGGCCATTGCAATACAAATGGATTCGCAAACTCCCCACCCCCACCCCCACACCCCCCACCCCCACCCCACCCCACCCCCACCCCTCCCCACCCCGCAGGCCATTTCCCTAGACTTATGTGGATATGTTGAGGGGCAAGTCTCTCATCGCACTTTTTTGTGGCATTTTCACTCAAATGTAGCACACTATGAATTGTGTGCTCCAAGCCAATAATGACTCATGTGCTGAACCATAGCACACGAGCTAGACATGGTCTTACCTGGCTCAGCGTGCGTAAGCTGTGAATGCCAAAGTGGCTACACCTCAAGCAATACTAAAAGTTGCACACACTTTCACCCCCACCCCCTCAGGTCCACCTCTCCTTCAAACCCCCACACCTTTCCCTCACGCCCTAGAAAATAGCATGAGGAGTGGTACCACCCCAAATGCATTATGTTGGGTCTAGCAATTGATGCCCTTTGCCGCTCACTAACTGATCTCCCCACGTTTAGGTCGGTGGAATTGGGCTGTGCTACACACTCTCTGCATCCCCCCTTGCATGGAGTTGTTGCACCAAACCGCACGTGGGCGGTTGTTGCACACAATTTCCATAAGCATTGGTTGCCCGGGTATGGAGCCTCACCCACCTCACCTTAGATAGATCCTGCTAAACTAGCACACCCCTCCTGTTGCGGCCCCATCGGCAGCCGCTGGTTTCCGAAGGCGTTGGGGTCGCCCTGCCCTACAGCTCGGTTGTTGGAGGTCAGCCGGCACTCTCCACCTTGGACGGTGGGTGTATCCGGGGCAGTCGCTCCTGTGGTCGCGCGGTGGGCCCAATGCTCGATGGGGATCGATCCCTGGGGCCTGCTGTCGGCGAGAGGTGGCGGCGCAGCGGTGTGGTGGTTCGCTGGCTCGCGGGAGGCCAAAGAGTGTGCCAGAATGGTTACAACGATTCACCACATGTGCGCGCACATATCGCATGCTCGATGCCCGATCGTGGGTCCATTGCAGTCACATTAAGACAAGACAACACAGTGCGCGTCCAGGCACATCGTCACTGTCCACCGTTCACTTATGATCGACCCATTGTCCTCTAATTCTAAGCGTCTAACACCCGACCCCCTGGCCCTAAGTACTACGATTTTAGGAGGCCATATCTTCGTCAATTCTTAACGGGATTGGGCGTTTAAAGCGCGTTGGAACAAAGAAGCTCTAAGTAACAGTCCTAAAAGGTCGGTTTCCTAGATTACATAATCATCACTCCAGAAATGTCAAATAAGCCTAAACCCCAAGCAGCCACGTCACACCTCTACTCCCCCACCCACCCAAATTCCCCCCTCCTCAAGGGACAAAACCTGCCATGATTGTGTTGTTATGATGGGCATTTAGTTCTCCCATCACTTTGTGGCCCTGTTTGTAGAGTTTGCTTGCTCCAACATGCCCCACATGGGCATGTCCGAGTAAGACATCCAAACCCATGGGACCACCACGGATTGCCTCCAAAGGCTAGCATGGTTTTCGGCTCGATGCACGGGCGATGTGCCTGCCGCGGCCCCCAATCCAGCCCGAATCGGCCTCCTCCGCTGAATGAAGGCGGGCGGTCCGGGGCGCTTGTTCCTTCAGTATGCGCAGTGTGGGCGCAGACCTGCGAACGGCCAGGCGCAGGGTGGCAATGCGCACAGTGGGTGCGCAATGCCGGTGCAGCTCACGGGTGCAGCCGTGCAGAGGCGAATGGTGAGCAAAAGTTACAACAATCAGCATCGGGGTCACCCTTTGGCATGCCCCGCATCACCTGACAATGCGGACAATATCACTGTATAGATAATATCTCATCCCCCAGTACGGTTGCGGAGGTGTCTTTAAGTACTGGAACTTCTAGTAATTATATCTCCACTACCGCTAACCCAAATAGAGGATGGGTTCCTAGTAAGCTCTACTAAAGGATGAGATCGTCCATTAATATTCATTGTACCTCCCAGATACCCATAACCAAGGAAACACACTACCCTCTGTGCTTTACACCATGAAGGTGATTTGCTAAGGCTGTTAGCAATCTGTCCTCTTGGGCCCCGCCCCTCTCCATCTGCTTCTCGGCCTCCCCGGCCTTTGTGGCATATGTGCTAGCATGCGAATCCGCCATTATGCACTAGAGGTGCATGGTGTTTTCCCATTCATGGTCTCCACCCCCTATTGCATATATTTGTGGTGCCTAGGGTCACCCGGCTTGGTACTGCCATGGTATCTGCTCCACTTGCTATGCACGGCATGCCACTCAGCCATGCCCGTCCGCCCCACACCATAGCGGCACATTTTCAGGCGACTCCACGGCCCCCACAGGGCAGATGCATAACTCGCAACTTCCCATAGCTCTTGCTGTGGCTACCATGACATAGTCAGCTTTTCCCCATCTGCGTGCCCCGGGACTAGATGGAGAACCAATACTGGTGGGCACCCACAATATGACATCGGCCCACCCACCCATCCAGCCTCCACCTTTCTATTAAATATCTACCAAAACTCAATTGAAGAGTGAAGGATTCAATGTCTTATAATGGAGCATGCAACACAATAAGCTAAACCTTTTTTTACTATCCAAATATCTAGATGAAAATCTTTATGATTTTCTACTTATGCAAGAACAACCTACCAATATGCTTACTAGTAAGCAAGTTATCCATGGACATTCACTTCCTCTCTTGATGCACTCCCTATGATTCTTTACTACTTTGGATACTTATCCTTTGATCATTACTAATTGGTGTTCATACAATGAACTTTTTGACTTTTCTTAAAAAGTGATCATATCTCATGTCCCTCCCTGTCAAACGTTTATACTAGCTCTCTAACCCACGGTGGTCTTCTTATCTTGGAGAACTTAGGTTGGAGGTTATCCAGTATAAGAATTTATAGATCAAGCCCACCGACTATTGACAATAAACAAACATTGAACAATACTAAATAGAGATCGAAAACCAATATTTTCAAAGCAAAGAGAGTAAGTTGGAAACAATTGTGTGAAAACACACTCTTTTTTTATTATTGAACATCTTTTGAAAAGGTCTTGCATGCAAGATAAACTAAAAAGATGTTCAAATATTGATTGAGGATAACTATCATATTCTTCATGACCAAAACAAAACGGAAGCACCAGCATGCTAATTCTTTTTTCCACCATGACGCCTCTTGATGAAGTTTTTTATCTTCAAGCGTCTTCCAATATTCGCTCTTTTCTTCACAACTCTCATTAAATTGATATCGTACTTACTACACCAATTGAGCTTTATGATATATGCTTTGCCTCTATTCCTTAGAAGGCCCCTGGACCAACCAAGTTCTATTCATAGCACTGCACTAATAAGGGCATACTCCAACCATATTTATTGGCTCTTTGTATTGTGTCACTTCATCTTAAGTATCTCCCTCTTATATAAAAGATAACCATAGTTGTAGCTGCACCCAAACCAAATACTGATTTATCATCCTTTAAGGGCTTTCACATTGTTAGCCTGCTTTTGTGCATCCCCAAGGTATTTAAACATACAATCGCAAGGCAATTGTTCCATTATGTTGAACAGAACTTTCTCTTTTCTCTGTGCCAATTTGGCTTCTGCAAGACCTGTTCCATAGAATGCGACTTGTGTAATTTTGTAACAATGGCCACCAATTTAATAAAAGCATGTAATTGTCTAATGCTAAAAGTTGACATTCAGGTGCTTATGATCATATGTAGCACACCAGTTTCCTCACCAAACTTATGTGCTTCCACATTTCTACTCTTCTTATTGGTTGGATTGCATCCTTCCTTACCAATTGTTCTACTCAATTTTGAGTGGGATCTATTGTATTCGTCCCCCCATCTCACTATGGATATCCCATATGGATCCCTCTTATTACCAATTCTTTCCTTTGTATATATCCACAATCTATCAAAAAAAATTCGTTGTTATTTAAAGAGTATCTTCATAAGCATATATCGATGATGTGTTGGTGTATTGGAAGCTACCTCAGGACACTCCTGTAGATGCTTTGGAACCAAAAATTGGACACACACTTGACAAGTGGACAATGTCCACTAGGCATATTATTGGAAAGCTACATTCGGCTTAGACAAATGCAAATACATGGTTATAGAACATGTCAAAGCTTCTTTAACTTTCTTCTCTTTTGAAGACACTTCTTTTGAGAGTGTACCCTTGATGTGCTGCTTGGGTGTTATGGTGGACTCAAAGCTATATTGGGACGCATATATTTGGCATATAATAAAGAATGCCAAAACCAAGCTCCACTGGTTATACCAGGGTCTGGCCACCATATAGGGTTTCCATCCAATGATTGTATTCCATTGGATTCATTGCCCATTGTATGATGGAAGCGATGATCCTCCCCACTTTGTTCTATGCACCTCCCTCTTGGCCATCCATTGCTCACTCTCCATCAAATCTAGCACCTATCAATATTGTATTTCAATAAGTAGCAATCGCTATTGTGGGCCTTTATCAGACGACCACACATAAAGGTGCCCGATTCATTACTGGCTTCATATCTACTGAACTATATATTTGACAATATCTTGTCGAATTCCATCTTTGACACCTGTCTTATGGATATGATCTACTTTAGCTAACGCCACCAGCATGAGGAATTACCAAACAATGGCACTAGCTGAAGTTCTCTAGTCTAAACTAGAGGCCACTTGCACTCACCTCCAACTACACACTTTTTCACAATATTGAAAAGCGCCTATGGCGGTATATTAATCTAACGTTTGGTTATTCTTCCCTTTCCTCTTATCTTTCAGAAAGGGAAGGCGTTGGATTGTATCCACCACATACACACTACTTCAATATTGACAACTTCTGCATCTCTATGGATGGGCCGTTGATTCCCAACACTTATATTGACATCAGCCAATGTGGCTCATCTGCTATCTTTTCAAAAGAATGGGGACCATTGGCTATTGAATCATTGTCCATTTTATGAGATAACATTCTAGCACACATATAGAATTGGTTACTCCCTTGTAAGCATGCCTCTATGCACCGAAATTTGGATTCTTCCATTGGCGGGCAATTGCCTGTGACCCCATGTCTGCCCTACAGGCAATGCAGTATCAACATAATGGCAAAACATTTTTAGTCATCACTCAACATTCTTAGATGAACTTATAAGCCTACAACTCAAGTCTTCAACTATGGTGCATCTTAGAACATATAGAAATCGAAGAACATGACCAATTAGATTTTATATCTAAATAGGCAACCAATTGTCCTTGTCAAATTGAGGTTATCGTTGCTCCATATTCCTATGGGGTTATTACAATTCAAATAGGCACCACTACATCTCTGGGCTTAAGATATTGTGGCACATTTTCATTTATGGCCACCATGCTTTGTTTCTTACATTGCTTGAGTTGGACTAAAGATCTCTCATACAAAGACATGTCTTTAGTGGCCTAATTTTAATGAGCCACTATCCAATAGCCCAATACCTATATTGTTTCCACCTCCGCAATGACTCACAATGCATATGATGTCACTACCCTGTAGATGGCAAAAGCCACAGTTTTTTTCACTATTCCCATTTTGCTCTTGTGTGGCAGCAACTAACCACTGAGGTCCATTACTTGATATATACATAAAGTGATTGGAATCGGGCTTATCTTTATGGATCAGGATTACCTTTCTTGCCCCAATTTATAAGGGTTGTTTGAAGGCCATGTACTCAATATTACAAGATATTTTTGTTTGCATTGATGGGGTTATGATTAGTGCCAAAAGATAGATAGGGCAATTAACTATGGGATATATTAAGACGCTTTGAAATATTTTGGGATATTTGGAACATGACCTGACAAAATCTTTTTTTCTTTTCTGACAATTTTTCTCTCTAATGGTTAGGATTCCCTTGCATGGATATTGAACGCTGACCAAACACTTATGTTTTTTCCTATCTCTTTGTTTGGGACCATACACTAGCTTTTGCTAAGAATGATCCAGTTAGGCTTTACAAATTGCAAGGGAGCTCCTTGTTTATATAAGCATATAATGCATCGGAATTCAAGTATATAATTCAAATACTGAAATTTTAATGTATTATATGCTGGTATAAATAAGGAGCTCCCCCACAATCTGTAAAGTACAATAGGATTCTTTTCTAGCTAAAGCTGTTATAGGGTCCCAAGCCATAAAATAGGAAGAAAGCATCATATATTATGCAGTAGTAGAATAATTATTCTTGTCTTGCAATGCCATTGCTTTTTTTCGGCGATAGTGGTTTTTTATTTCTTGCGATAGTTCTTTAACCCATTTTTGACCTGCAAATATTTGTAATAATGGTGTTGCGGCCCCGTCGGCAGCCGCTGGTTTCCGGAGGCGTTGGGGTCGCCCTGCCCTGCAGCTCGGCTGTTGGAGGTCAGCCGGCCCTCTCCACCTTGGACGGTGGGCGTATCCGGGGCAGTCGCTCCTGTGGTCGCGCGGTGGGCCCAATGCTCGACGGGGATCGATCCCCGGGGCCTGCTGTCGGCGAGAGGTGGCGGCGCAGCGAGGCGGTGGTTCGTTGGCTCGCGGGAGGCCAGAGAGTGGGCCAAAAGTGTTACAACGATTCACTGCATGCGCGCGCACATATCGCATGCGCGATGCCCGATCGCGGGTCCATCGCGGTCACATCATGACAAGACAAGACAAGTGCACGTCCAGGCACATCGTCACCGTCCACCGTTCATCTAAATCAGCTCCTTATAATCCCCGATGCTTCCATCTACCGGTCCGAATCTCTTGCTAAAGTACTGCAACTTCAAACGGCCATAACTTCGCCGTTTCTACACGGAATTGGACGTTTCAAGGCGCTATTGGCATCAGGAGCTCCTGAATAAGCTGATTTTGCCGTATTTGCACTTTTTCGACCAACCGCAGCTTCAGAAAAGTCAATTTTAGCCTAACCCCAAGTAACCACGTCACAAATGGGACTAGATATCATGCTACCTCATCTAGTGTGTACCGTGCTCATAGACCCAATGCTCGTGGCACTTGAAAAAATACCCCTTGGTCATTGACTCACAAATTCTGGGCTATTTAATGGTATGACTAGCCAACAATAGTTAAAAAATTGAGTATTCTATGATTAACATTTTGTTGCTTATCATAGTACTTCCTCTGCTGGATGCGGCCCCTGTCAGAAGACGTTCGATCGTGTCGTCCCAAATTAATTTCGTCTATTTAAAAGATAAAATCCGTTACAAAGATGGTCTCAAAATTACAAAACAAGGTCAAAATCGAAAAGATTGGGTCCCAAACCCCTAAACTACCAGTTTTCAAGAAAAAATGTTCAGCCCTACCCTCTTTGAGGGGCCCCCGAAAAAGCCCTTGCCCGGTCCAAAAAATGTGCATTCACATTCCACGTCCACGGAAGATCTCCGTGCATCTGAGCTGCTCCTGTCCCTGTATGCGGTAAGGCATAGTCGTTGCCACCATCACAACGAAGCACGGTGTCCATCACGTGGAAGAGAGCTTGCTTGACATGCTCAAGCGTATCTGGATCTTGATCGTAGAATGCTGTTGTCACAGAATCGACGATGTCTTGGAGATCCCCACCATCCTTGATCTCCGATGCACGGACCTGCAATGAGTGAAAAAACCCAAGGTCCAAGACGTTGAAGTCCAGACTCTGGGCTGGCTGCCGCTCCACAGTAATGTTACAATTTTGCTTGGAGCATTTGGCCTCAATTGATGCTTGGATCGACGATTTGGTATGCGGCTTGGCCCCATCCACTTGGGTAACAATGTGCTCTTTCAAGTGCTTGTAAGCATTTCTGACAGCGGGGAAGACTTTTTCCACCATAAGATCCCTCCACGCATCCCCATCAACTGAAACTAGATTCAATTCTGCCTCACCTACAGCTCGATTCTTGCTAGATCGAACCGCAACTCCCTCCTTTACAGAGGGCCATATTCCAACAAGCCCACTAAAGTGGGACCCGTTTGGCCGCCTATGGGGCCACCCCACGGCAGCTAGAAACATGACTTTCTTTATGAAAGTCTTGCTTTGTGCTTTTGGAGCACCCACACGCCCATCCTCTAGTAGCACCCAAACTTTTTGGGCATCTTTCATCACATAAAACCACTTTTCGTCGATGTGGATCGTGTTCGTGAAATCCACAAATTGCCACTTGCGCCCAACTTTACGCATGTGCTCTACAATCCAGCGCAACCTTGCAACTCTTTGCTCTTGAGAAAGATAGGGCTTTATCCATCGAATGGTTCTTCTTGCCCCCAAGCCTTTCAGATTGCGGAAAATCGTCGATTTCGCCATTCCCGTCCTCAAGGCCATTGCCCGGATTGTCCAGCGCCTAGCCGGGCTGATGCGCAACACCTTCTCTCGCACCTCTTTGCAAGTCTTGGGGGGCCTCCCGCAGTTGGCTCGACGGTGGCGATGGAGATCCAAAGTGCCTGGCTTGGAGATCTGGGTCCGAAATGCTCTTCCGATTCGTTGGATCGTTCTCGCATCGCAACCATACTCCACGGCCAGTTCATCGATCAGGCCCTTGGGAGCCCGTTTTCTATCGCCCTGCCTCTTCATAAGGACCGCCCCCACCTTCAGTCTAAGCGGCGTGGCCAGTTCTTTATAGGCGGCCTTGCTTCGCCGTCGCGAAGGCGTGCCCCTCACCATCGCGAAAAACTGGCCATTCGCGTTGCGAGGCCCCAAACCGGCCGTTTTCTGGCTGGAGACCCCTTGCTACAAAGTACTGCCAAATCCTCAATACTTGGATGGATTAGCTTGAAATTTTGACAGCATACTCCCAAGACACAAGCACAACTATGGGCATTTTTTGCCAAAAACTGACATAGGTAACATGGATAAGTAGTGCCCCGAATTCATAGACGACAATTAATTTGGGACGGAGGAAGTAAGTACATGGCATTGCACCCCAAATTGGCATTGAATATAAATTGATTGGTCAACAAATTTCCTTGATGAATTTTGATAACATAACAGTAATTCATCCAATCAATTGTGATATCGGTTTTCTTTAGATGAAGCATGATAAAAACATCGTGCCATCTGACTAGGCATTAATTTATTGAGCAATCTAAAAGTGCTGATCATGTTCAATATAATTTGATTGTTTCTAATTGGTTATCTCCCATACAATATCCAATAGATTATAATATTATCCTCTAAAAACGTTATGTTGATTATATACAATGCCTAATATTAGAGTTTATTTTTTTTTACATTTTATATGTGTTTAAGAAGATTCTATTTAAATTTATACTCACCCAATAGATCTCTATACTGGGAAGCATAACCATGCTACAAATGTCATTGATTATTTGTTAGCTTCTTGCTTGTTTAAACGCTCTTATTGCTATATTTGCCTTAACATAGTACATGATGGTAACATCATTGAGCAAACAACATTTCATGCTACACTCTAATGTGTATTGTTGTCAAGATCTATGCATGAAAGTTGGAGTATAGCCCATACTCAAGCATGGATTCATATGAGCATCAATCACTACATGTGTGGTTGTGTGTGTGGGTTGAGTGTAGTATTTGCTCATTATAGCCTATAAACTACTATAGTTATATTATATTATGGGTGGACAAATGAGATTGATAAAGTATTTTATAACTTAATTACATTACATAAACTTGTTTACTAATACCTTTTATTCCCTAAGTCATATGACATGCATGTTTAGATGAATCACTCTACAATTATTAGACAGAACTACTTCAAAGTATGCATAATCTATAATTCAGTAGAAGCATTTATAAAAATTAGATGTTGTTAGAAAGCAAGCCCACTTGGCAGTAGTATTATATCTGTAGATTAATGCAAAGTTGTGGATTGTGGATTGTGGTCTTAGGATTTGTTTAAAAAAATTAATTCCTAAACTTTATGTTTCCAATCGATTATATGCTTAAAACTCTATAAGAATAATATATTAAGGCATCAAAAATATCTATTGTTATTTAGCGCCATTTGGAGATGCAAAAGTACATTCCTTGATCCTAACCATCTCAAACGATTCCTATCCATTACAGCACTAAATTGAGATAAAATTGAACAAAAACTCTACATACCACCACAATATACATAGAAAATATAGAAAAAGAGTTTATGTGTTCTTCCAAAATTTCCAGAGTTACACATGCACAATAAATATGGAACAGCATTTTATTTAATAAAAGGTGTTTATATTCTCCGCAGATAGAGAGGCTCCAATCATTGAGGTAAGACGTTTTGGTGCTTTCAAAGTTTTTGGACTATTATAGCAGAGCCAAGGAGAAAGAGGTGCGTGGGTATTGCAACAAATATATACAATGCTTCATGCCCCATTTTTATTTAGTTTAATGCCTATTTGTGTCAACTTCCCTTCGGGCCCCCATCGTCATGAGGGGGCCTCCGATGTGCGTGGTGGTTGGCCGCTCGATGCTTCACCTCCGCCGGGTCCGAATGATTAGACTGCGCGTGCTGAGCATGGCGCTCGTGGTGGTATGTTCGGAAACAGGCAAGCTTGTGGGCTCCGCCGGCCAGGTCGGCCAAGGTCGCGAGGTTGGACTGTGGGGACAGTTTGCTTGTGCAAGAAAGGAATGATTACTGTACCGTGCTCACCACATAGTAACTATGTTACTATGTTACTATGCAAAGCAAAGCAAAGCCATGCATTAACTACTATGTTACTATATAACTGTTATAATACTCAACTCGCGGGTCACCAGTGTGTGAACAATCTGTACCGTGGCACCCACACCGATGCCCTAATGTATTGTCATTGTACCCATACACTTCATATTTTAATGATAAACATCTTAGGCACTATTCATAATCTGATACTTTGCATTTGACCAATGTGCAAGAAGTGGAAAGCTTCGTATTTGGCACAAACACATTTGATGGTTTATAATATGCATTGCTTTTACAATATAATTTCTTTATCCGAAATTCATTGTTTTCTATCTCAAAAATTGATTTAGTTTTTTAATAACTTCTAAATTATAAAAAAGAATATTAAATAATATTGGGTCCAAAACATTTGATTATAGGGGTTGATTAGTAACTACGCGCTCATCCGTACTACCTCGAGGGTCCGTTGAAATTGCTGAGGATTCAACCAGAAATTGAGCATTCTGATTTGAAGTCTATTAGAGATCCATGCAATTTTGGGTCGCTCTCATTATAAGAATAACAGCCTTTCGTGCAAAATGTCGTTAGTGAGCCAATAGCACAATTAGTGTGCAACATCTTGATTTCCAAGCAAATTGTAAAAACTATTGTGTTTAGTATATGCAATCGACGCATAATGCAATAAACATATTCAACATCAAAGAAAAACATGTTTTGAAGTTGCGCAACATTACTATTTCTATAATTGTGTAATATCCACTAACGACATTTTGCATGAAAGGGTGTTGAGTGCCAAAGCAAGGTCGTTGTTACCATTGTGGTGAAGGGCAATGTCCCTCATGTGGTGTAGAATTTGCCAAACATGCTCAACCATGTTTGGATTCCCATCAAGAAGGCCATCGTCATAATGTTGACGATGGCAAAAATTGTTGCTTCCTTAATCTCCAATGCAAGGACTTACCACGGGCAAAAGAAGCCAATGCCCAAGGCGCTCAAACTTGGGATCTGTACAATTTATCAATCTAAGGCTATGTTGTACTTCCTCTGTCCGAAGTCAATTGAACGCGTTTGATTGAGAGGCCGTACTTATGTCAAGCCTTGCCTTTTTAAATAAAAATTGGATTACAATACTACCTATGAGTTTTCTTATATGGTCTCAAGTTTTTTTAAAGAACTTTTTGTTGCAATAAATTGGGCATGGCATCAAAAACGCCCAATTCCTAGATCATAGTTTAACCCATTGTAATGGTGCACTAGCCTGGTTAGTAGTAGCATTCAATTGGAGCTTGGATATGGTATATCCACGAATGCCCCACTCTCGAGTGTAGCCTTTCTCATAGAGTCCACAACACCATGGAGGTAGAGTTGACTATGCATACCTTAAGTTCTAGGCTAACAATCGACACCCACAGCTAGGGAGCATTAGCAGAAACGGCCCCGGTATGTGTTTGTCACAATCGCAGATTTTTGGGATTGCGACCCAATGGGGTCACAACATGGCATGTTGTGCAATGATATAATGATATGTGTGGGATCCATCCTTTTTAGTGATTTCTTAGGTATCCTGAAACCAGCCCTACTATTGCTATGTGCATTAAGAGACAACCTATTTCATCACCGTTTACAATCAATATCATGCCCGGAGCAAAGCCATGCATCTCAAAAGTAATGAATTCCTACCAGCCTTTTGGTGGTGGAATGTTTTGATATGCAGATAGAGGTCCCTAGTGTTTGTGCGGATATCCTTTTAGCATCTTGCATAGTTGGCGTCTGAAGTTTTGAAAGGTTATGTATTTCAAACCATCATAAACAACTCTAACAAACCATTGTGGAGGGAGTGCCCGCTAGTGCCATTTCTGGCGATCTTTTTGCTCTTGAGCTCAGGGTTGAGAACGAGTTCCTTCCATACTTTTAATGGTGGCTTTGCCAGCCTAGAGCACACCGCAAGTCGTGGCAGATCCTTTTGAAAGGAGCCTCGATGGTGAACTTGGCCGATTTTTCAGATTTCCTGGTTGAACGAGGACATCCATGGTGGGATCAACGATTGGGTGGTTTTAAGCTTGCTTGCACAATATTGCCTTGTCTTAGGTATGGCTTTAACCTACTATTTCAACAATGGCAGTGGATATCCATTTTCTGGTGTGCAACATCAAGCACAAGGCCACCCTCTCGAGGGATAGATTTGGGGGGCCGCTAACCCCAACTTTGAGATTCTCCAATAGTTCCGCCCCAATTATGTGAATTCAAGGTAGTATCATTTGTGCAGTACTCAATGTTTTGACTTGAAATCTTGGTCAAAGCATCGTATGCGAGTTTATGCTCCCAAACCTTTATAAACAACAAATAAATGCTTGATATAAATTTGGCCTCTCAAACAAACGCATTCATTAAATTCCAGATAGAGGAAGTAAATTTGCTATTATAGCAAGTGTTATAATAGTATTAATAAGTTAATAAGTTAATAGTGTTAATAGTTATAATAGTGTTATAATAACACTACACCTCAATTAGTTATTAAATCGATGTTCTAATGCATGGCTATGCCCACACTCTACAAATTGCTATTAGCAACCAACTTCCATGTGTGGTTTGCACCCTTTGCAATCCACCTAGTCTCTGCTTGTGAGACAAACATAGACTTATGTATTTGACCATTCACTTTATGTTCCATTCCTTCAATTGTCATTGACAATGCCTTGACAAAGCAAGTATCGGCTTTGCCATCCCACCTTGGATGCCATTCCCCTAGTCATCCATTGTTAATTAGGGTGATGGCCAATGCATTCTTTTGCATCTCTTTGAGGGGCTTGGGGGTTCTTACACAGTAATTTTCATAACAACGATTGAAGTTCAAAAGTCGTAAACTAGCAATCTATACAGAAAAAGCAATCCTGGATTGGCCCATCGATTTTGAATTAAGGGAGCAAATAAATGGCGACTTCCATAATTGACCTTGCCAAGACACGTTTTCTACCACTTTGCTTCTTCGTAGAGACCTCTCCAAGCTTCTATTCAATTGGTGTGAATTGTTTTGAAAGGGTGGTGTTGTTTGGCTGCTACAAGGTGTGCTCTTCCCCATTGCAAAAACAACCGTTTTGGTGATTTTGTTGAAAAACTAGTGGGCACTGGCAGAAGGACCTTTACTGCAATATATTGACAAATGTTCGATATTCAACAAATTGACAGTTTAACAGTTAATGGTTTAACAGTTTCTCCAAAGACCTATGTGCACGTTTGAAATAGATTTTACTTAAAAAAAGCATGTATGATCGAGAAGAGCCAGGGTGCTAAATTCATTAAAAAAACAATTAATTGACTGGGGAACCTGATGTATACTATTATTCCTTTATCAATACTTTACTATAAAGGTATTGGGATTGGCAAAAATATAATTAAATAGTCCCATTCTTGGGAAATCAGGTAAATCATAATACTAGAGTACTAGGCATTGTAAAAAGACCATGTAATAACGGATGAGTTATCAAGGATTAGATTTGCCCATTGTTTGCTACCCATTGTGCTACAAAGGTTGAGTGTAGTATTTAAAGGGTCTTAATATTTGGTCTAGGGTCCTTTCCTCTTTTGGCATCACTACATGCTACATAATCTATTTAAATACTTCTATATTAATAGATTGCATAGAGGACATGGATACGCTTATTTAATTCAAAATTGATATCTCAATTGATTTTTTACGTGCTGAATAAACATGCCAAAATGCTCTTTGCTGCAGTAACTATTTGTAGTTTATGGTATCAGGCTCCGAAGGGAGGCTCAGAATTCCTTTGAGGTTGAGATGGCAGCTCTCAAATGGTCCAAACAACAGCAAGAGGATTGGGAGTGGTCACAGCAAATGTACAATTGCAGGTGTGGACAACAACACAAAAATTCATGTTGGGATATTGGTAAATAATTGCATATGCCTATAGAATAGATTCTAATATATCCAAATTGCATGGACACAACATTGGGTAATTATGAATTATGTGCATACTCATATACAATGGCATTATTGAATTATATGCTATCAACTCAGATATTGTAAATAGGTGTCATTTATGCTACAAAATGCATAAGGCATATAGCATATGCCCATCATTATATTGATACAGAAAATGACAAATATCACATAAAATTTTGTCCAAAAGTTGATGATGCACTATTGGCATATTCTATTTTGAATGTAGTATTGAGAGGCGCTACAACAAAAGACCTACATTAATATTGAAAAGTGAAGGACCCTCGTATCCTCACCGAGGATGAAAGGAAAACATGTTGTTTCTGCAACTCTCAATGGCATCATATTATTAAAACATTAAGTAATTTTGCATTAACATCTAATCGGTTCTCCTTGCACTATTAAGGATTATTGAAAAAACACTTTATAAAGAAAGGCATCACGTCAAATTTAGTATGCTTAGCATTAATTTGATACAAAGGGGAGGAGAGGTATAGGTGGGCCCTAACAGAAAAGTTGGAATGAGAACGGTGTCCATTCCTATTCCCATTCTTATCCGTTCCAATCTTAAGAAATGGATTTGGAATGGATTTAGAATAGACTTGGAATAGATTTGGAATGGATTTGGAATATATTTGGAATGGATTTGGAATACATTTGGAATAGATTTGGAATGGATTTAGAATGGATTTGGAATAGATTTGGAATGGATTTGGAATGGATTTGGAATGGATTTGAAATGGATTTGAAATAAATTTGTAATAGATTTTTAATGGATTTGGAATAGATTTGGAATGGATTTGGAACGGATTTGGATTGCACCATGTGATTTACACAAAAATAGGGCTGCAATAAATTTGTTTCTATTATGCAACAGACTCCATTATAAAAAGAAACTCCCTTCCATTCAAAATGTCCCACTGCAAATGGTGAAAATTGGGGTGAAAACGTGTACTTTCAGACTTTGACATCCCAACAATATGGTCCGAATTGTGCTTTGACAATTCAGCAATAATGTTTGATTGGTGCTTTGACAGTTCTGCAATATATCAGGTCTAGGGTTGCATTGGCACCGGTAGGAAAATAGGCGGATCGGAGCCAGTTTGGGGACCGTGCAGTTAAGAATGGATAACAAAATGCAACAAAAGTTTGCAGTAGCTGGGGGCCACTAGCAATGGTTACTATTTTTTTTGACAGTGAACTTATTCTTTTTGCGACATGTTCTTTTTTGCGACAGTGCTACTCGTTATTGCCACAATGTTTATCATTTTTGTGACAATGCCCGAAGTGTTCTTTTTTCAACAGTGGCCCGGTTGCACTTTTTTGCGACACTGGCGCGGACTAGTGTGCGACTTGCAGGTCGCAGCTTTGCTGCCCCTTGGGGCACGCTGATGAGTGAAACGGGGTTGCCAGCCTGGAGGCTTCCAGAGCCACAGGCGACCATAATACGGGAAGCAGGGCAGGCACGCCCGCCATGCACAGTGCAAAAGAAAGGTCAAAACTAATGGGTGGTGTCGTGGTGAATGACCGTTGGCCCGGCAGGGAATGGGTGTGGCCCACAAAGGTGAAGAGGCCCAAACGGGGGAGGGGTGGGAGGGCGGGTGGGTGGATGGGTGCTGGGCACCCTGACGGAGGGTTTGTCAAAGGGCCATGGCATCGGGCCTCTCCAAGAGGACCGGGGAGGCGTGAGATCGATCCGCGGTGGATCTCCACTTATGCGCAGCAAAGTATTGTGATTTACATTTGGCTCCTTGCAGGCACCGACTGGTACCACTCGTGGGTGCCCCGATAGGCACCCACAATTGGCACCAATCGGTGGCCACGATGGGAGAGAATGGCGGGAGTGGGATGCGACGGGTGGCCTCCCACTCCTGCCTTTTTGTGGCATCCTTTGCGCCCAACGCTTGTGCACCGCGCAGCCCATGGCTGCCCTTTGGCATCCGCCCCTCGTGGGCACCGAATAATGCCACACATGGGTGCCAATCTAGGTACCCGCGGGTGGCACCAGCTGGTGGCCATGAGGGGCAAAAATAATGGGAGTGGGAGGCGGCGTTCGGCCTCCCACTCTCGCCGTTTTGTGGCGTGTTCGGCACCCAAGCATTGGACTTAAAATAGGCCATAGATCGCAGCTCACAGTTGACACTTGTAGGCACCGATTGCTGCCACTCGTGGCTATTGATCAGAGCATCCACGGGTGGCACCATTTGGCGATCACGAGGAGCATCAGTGCGGGAGTGGGAGGCAACTTTGGCCCCCCTCACCCACCGTTTTGTGGCGTGTTTTGCACCCAACCTTTGGGCTAGTCCTCGCAAGTTGGCCGGCAGAACCATCCTTGCATGTCTTGGCGTGTGTCGGTGGCCCGCCAGTGGCCGGCATCCACTTGGCCGGCACCTACGCGTGCCTTGGCCCGCCGCGGATGTGACCCACGAACCAGCAACCCATGGAAGAAGTGTCTTGATACGGGAAAGAGGCCCCCGAATGGCGGACGGGTTGCGCAGCGCAAAGGCCAGGGGTGGCCGGCGGCTGATTCATGGCGTTTGGCTGGCCAAGTCACATTTTGGCCATGGCCACTGTCACCAAAAAGAACAATAGGGGCACTGTCGCAAAAAAGAACAATCCACTGTCGCAAAAAGAAATATTCACCACTAGCAATCAAAGCCAAAAGCTATTGGGTTGGCACATGCCACGGCAAGGAGAGGTGCCAAAATAGTAAGCACCTCTGCAACCAATCTTCCCACTATCAATGGCATATACAATGGCAATTGAAGGCCCAGGCTTGTGCCCACACAACAGGGCAAGGGGCATCAACATGGCTTGGCTATGCTGGTTACTTTTTAGCGGGCGGCTTGCCACATGATTTTCTATCATTCCTAATTCTAATGGGAGCAAAACAAACATTACATGCTCACAAGGATTCTGAAGGGCAAGGGAGCCTTTGGCATCTTCCATCCCTTTTTTTTGGCCTATGTTGCTCTCCCCTCCCTACTCCTCCTTTGTTTGATACAATGAAACTATTTGTGCTACACCACAAGTGACTGGCAAAACAAGGCGTTGCCAAGAATTGAACTAAGGTCATTGGGTGGAGCGCCTAACATATTGACCAGTTCAACATAGTGCCAGATTCGCATGCAACTTTAGCAACGATTCTAATAATCGAGGGCACTTTGGCCATCTCCCCTCCCCCTATTTTGACCCATGTTGCCCGCCCTCCCAGCCCCCCTTTGTTGAATGCCCAACTTTGCGGCTAACCAATTTCCATCGGGTCCAATTCAAAGATAACGAGTGGAGAGATTGTCCCCCACCTGTGGCAATTCTGGTGAGCGAGGGGCCTCTAGCTCTCTCCCCGTCCCTTATTTTGGCCCACGTTGCCCGCCCTCCCTATCCTCTCTTTTGTGGCCGCCCAACTTTGCAATTTTTCCTACACATTTTGCTCTCTTCTCCCCTGTCCCCTCCCCCTTGTTGACCGTTTGGGCAAGGAGGCGCCTGCTGCCTAGCTCTCACCCTTTTGCCACCTTCCCCATACCCCATCAATTGGCATTTCGATTGCCAATTTCATGTGCTGCGTGAGGTTGTATTACCCCATTGTGCCAAACTTTACCTCCTCGTGCTTTCTGTGTGCATCCTTACTTTTGCCACTGAAGGCGGGTACCAACAGCACCTTCCTAGAAGGGGGCAGCGATTTGTGGTGGCGGCAAGGTTGGGGACTACATAATGCACTTGGGAGCACCCATTATCAATAGATAAATGCAGGATGGGTGCTCTCAAATGCATTATACAATTCTGATTAATCGACGTGTGAAATCGCCAAACAAGAATAGAGGTTGGGATAGCCTATAATAAGGGGAGGAATAGCGTGGGGCTGTATAAGAATGGATTCTTGACATGAACGTACTATACTAGAATGGACACTAGACGATTGCACACCGTTCTAGATCTATCCCGAATCCGTTCCAACTTGGGAACGGGCATGTACTTTTGTCCATTCCCATTCCTATTCTTATTTCCATTTCTATTCTATCCTCATTCCTATTAGGCCCACCTCTCGGGTTTGGAGGGGGAGTTCACTATCCATGATATTAAAAGATTAACTAGTTTTGACATATAATCGACCGCAATTGTGGACCTATGCAAAGCAATCTTGATTAGCAGCAACCAATTTACAGCTTGCTCCAATGCCTCATCGTGCATTGGCCCTTTTATGCAAACCTCATACTGTCTCAATTTAGCGCTTTCAAAGCTATTGCCATTGTCTAAAGTGGTTTTTTAAAATATTATTTTCCATGCAACTCTAGTTATTGTACTTGGCATGGTAATGGAGCTTACGTAGAGTGGCCCCTGTGGTTGGCGCCTGAATGGGGCTCCAAAGAGCCTGCCTCTCTTGCAATTTATAACCAACATATTTGGGCGCTCTTTTCTAGAGTGTGCAATATGAGCATAATATATGTATCAATAGGCAAGGGGCAGTTGTACAACTCTCTAGATTTATGTCATCGTGCAACGCCGTGGAAAGTGCTAGAATGGCATAGTAATGGGTTGCAAATTTCCATGCATGGTCGGTCATATGTTCATATACAAAATAGTATGGGACATGATAGAACAACAACCAAATGTCCTCATATATTTAATATCTCATCTATCTATATGTTATCAGTGTTATTGAATGTGATGTAGCTGCTTGGGTGTGTAGGTTTAATTGGCTTTTTTTGGAGTTGTGGTTAGTAATTTTTTAGTTTCGACCTTTGGTGGGCTTATTCAGGAGCTTTTAATACTCCTAGGCTTTTGAAACGCCCAAATCCGTTAAGAATTGGTGGAGTTATGGCCCTGCAAAATTGCTATACTTAGGGTTGTTGACGGAAAAGGGCTAGTACTTAAGCCGAGGGAGAAAAAGGTCGGTCGTGGGTAAATTGGGGATGGTGACAACGTGCCTGGACGCGCATCTGTATTGCCTTGTCATGATGTGATGGCAATGGACCTGCGATCGGGTATCGCACATGCAATAAGTGCGCGTGCATGCAGTGAGTCCGTGTAACACCATTCTGGACCACACTCTAGCCTCCCACAAGCCAACAAACTACCAAACCACTGTGCCAACACCTCTTGTTGATAGCAGACCTCAAAGATCGATCCTTGTTGAGCATTGGGCCAGCTGCGCGACAAAACAATCATCTACCCCGGATACGCCCTGTGGTGTAAAGCACAAGGGGTAGTGTGTTTCCTTAATTATAGGTATCTAAAAAGTATATAAACGTTCAAAAACAATCTCATCCCTTAGTAGAGGTTACTAGGAATTCATAGGTTCTTGAATCATACCATTTGCGTTAGCAGTAGTGGAGATATAGCTACCAGAAGTTACAATACTTAAGGTGCCCCCTCCGCACCGCATTGGGGGATGAGATACTATCGATATGTTGTAATATCACGTAACACGGGGCATGCCAAAGGGTGACCCCGCTGCCCGACGGATTGTAACTATTGTCAACCATTCGTCTCCATGGGACTACATCTGTGAGCCGTACCAGCGTTGCGCACACACTATGCGCACTGCCACCCCATGCCCGGCTGATTGTATGCCTGGGCCCACACTGCGCACCCCGAAGGAGCGAGCGCCCCAGACCACACACCGTCATCCAGTGGAGGAGGGCCATTCTGGCTGAATTGGGCACTATGGTGGGCATATTGCCTATGCATTGAGCCGAAAACCATGGCAGTGGTTTCAGAGCCCGCGGATGCAAAAGGCGGAAGCGTGCCACGCAGTGCAAGAGAGCCGAGGGGACCCGGCCTGATGGCGGGAGGGCCCCAATTTGCGAGAGATCTAAGGAATTCGGGCTGGCCAGATGGGTGCCTTGCGGCGCCGCCTGAATCGGTAGGGGAATCCAAACCAGGCTGAGTGTCTAGCCCTATGGAGGGGGGTGCATTCTATTGCTTCTCATGCCTAGCTCGATGGCAGGTGGGCGTTGGTTTGCGATCCAAGCACCGAGCCCAATGGCGGGGGGCATATTCCGCAGGAATTGAGCGCCGGATCGGGCGTTGGTGGATGCCGCTTGCGAGGGGCACCTGGGCCCGGCGATGGGGGGAGTGATCTGCGGACCTATGTGGAGATTCGGCAGCGGGGGACGTAGGCCGGTGAGTGCCAGACCCGTGGAGGGGTGCAGAGAGCGGAGTGAACGTGTGGAGGGGGCACCCAGGGTTGCGTGGCTCAATGCAGGCGTGATTGGGCCCCCCCGAGTGATGTGAAGGGGAGAAGCTGCAGGAATCCGCCTATGCCATATACTACAAAAGAGGGGGGGGTCCTAAGTAGCAAAATCTGAGGGGGGGGGTGTTGAGTAGCGACCCGCCAAAGCCTGTACGTGAACCGGGCCTCCTTCCACAACTCTGCAAAATACTGGATCTAGAAGAAAGGTGATTTTCCATTAAAGGGAGACTCTTGGGAAGTTTCTGCCTGTACAAGCACTCTACAAGGTTAGCTGAGAGGTCCATAGACCCTTTTAGTGGGTGGGGAGCGGTTCTTTATACCAAACTTGGAGTAGTTGAGGGGTCCGTTAAACTTCTCAATGGGTGGAGAGTAATTGCCAGCGACTTGACTGGAGTAGTTGGGGAGATTGTTTGCCCCTCACTAGGTGGAGAGCAACTTTCTAGAGGACTTGTCTAGAGTAGCTAAGGGGGTGTGATTGCCTTTTAGCGGGTGGAGAGCAGCTCCCAATGACTGGAGCTGACAATCCCTATAGGCCATTAGGGTGCGAGAGCACCAGGCCACGTCTCCTACAACTTCCAGTGAGACGGACTACCCACAACACAGCTAATAGGGTGCCAATGCACCAGGCTCACGGCCCTGTGAGTAGGCCAGTGATAGTTAGGGGGCCATCCTACTCCATTAAGGCACTTGGCCAAGAGGTCGGGGGGCGAAGGGTTGAGTCAAAGAGTCCTGTACTAGGCCAGCCTAGACAATTGTGAGGGGTTACAAGCCCGCTTGGTGGCAATAATAACTTATCCTGAAAAAAGGCTGACCCTGGGTTGAAGCCGGCGGCTGCCCTACAGTTGTTAGGGGGGTGTAAATAGAGCCTGGTATATGGGACACTACTAGGTTTTGCCTTAAAGAGCATGTGGCTAGGGAGGAGGGACTGGGTTTTGAATTCCCCTGAGTCACTTGGGGCACACATTGTGCTCACCGAAGCACCATCCGGGTGAGGTGTGGCATCAGCCCTAAGGTGGTCCTAGTGGTGAGGCCGCCAGGAGGCCATTTTTAAGAAGTCCTCCCTGGGCAAGGGGGACAAAGAAAGTGTAGTTCTGATCAACTGGTAGCTTTCCTGGGTTTGTAGTAGGGAGACCTCTCTTCGGAGGGGTGAGAAATCCTAAATTCCCTATTGCTAACCTAAGAAAAAGCTGGTTGCAAAGGCTATTCTAGAGCTGTTGTGGTGAAGCTATTTGGCACTTTGTTGGTTGGGGAAGTATAGTACCCACTAATTTGGAGATATCATTTGGTGGATCCTAAGGCTTCTCTGAGTGAGAGCAGGAACTGCGCTCTGGGATATACCTAAGGTTGGACCTCCGTGCAGTTAGTCTACTGACTACCTCAGCATCAACATCAGTATTAGCATCAGCATTAGTCAGTCTTCACGGTCTTGCTGGTCCAATGGGATTCTTTCATTCTTTCATTGACTTGCTGTGATTCTCCATATTCTTTTGCATGACACTCCACCATGTATATATCTAAGACCTCATACCCCTTGGCTTTTCTGTGGGATGAGTATGAGGAGGTAGCCATGGGTTATTCTGAGGAGGTGGAGGGTAGTGATGCACCACCCACAGCAACCAGCACCTAGTGGGGAGTTGGAGAGTGTGGGTTCTATACTAGGGTATCCCGCACACGGCCTTGAGGAGCCCGTGTGCTTATATCCAAAGGTTCTACCATGGTTGGTCCCCCTCACTGCTAAGACCTTGTCCACATTCCAGCAGGAGGCCGCACAACCTCCGGTGTGGATGCCTGTGAGCACGGGGCTGTTCTCAAAGCCCCTTGTAGTTGTTCCATTGATGGCGCCAGTAGGGCATGTACCACCACTGGTAGGATCACTAGATACCTCACTGGGATAGTTAGGAGATGTGCTGGTAGCGCACACTAGTGTCAGTAGATAGCAGATGGTTCAAAGGTGGACATAGCAGGCTCTGACCCATATATATA
>CAJHUC010001134.1:0-125663 GCA_905146915.1 Ostreobium quekettii
CGGTGCTGTTCAGCAAACGCCGCCTTAGTAAGGTGGAACAGCAGCCAGTGAAAACCGTCCCTGTATAGCAACGCCGTTGCAATAGCGCCGACCGATAAAGATGCCTTTAGAGGGCTGAGTCGCAACCAACAACATGAGAATTGCACACATTTATTTCAAATCAGGTGATTAATCAGCCTTAATAAATGGTGCTGTGCGCCATCACGCACAAACTGCGAATGTCATCTGTACCCTGATTGGGTGCCGCACTTTGCTAGGCGTCTCGCTTGGGCATTACTTGAGACAGTGATGCAGCTGCCATCACTTGGCCAAACGAGCTGATGACTGTGCTCAGGGCAGTGAATCTCAATCAGCAGAAACAATCAGGGAGAAGCCACGCAATTTTATGATCCCAAAATTTTAACCTGTACCTGGGCTGTAAAAGAGTTCAAGACTATGTGCGACTGAAAATGTTATCTACTGACGCACCAAGGCGGAAAATGCAAATGAGCCAACCCCAGTGTTGCACAGTTCCTCGTGCCCTTTGTGCCCTCCGCAGCATTTGCCAGAATTGACAAACAAAGTGGGCGAAAGATGGTCAGGCTCCCTCATTTAACTGTTCGTACTCCGCTATGTGTGCGTGCACATAGGTGTAGTACTCGTTTGCTTGTAACGTGTATGAAGCCAGCCCAACAAGGAGCATGTTATTGCAAAGAAGCAGCCTGCCGTGGTCCCCTGAGCCACAGGCGCAAAGTTCTTGTTCAGAAACAGCGTCAGAAACACAATTTCAGCACAGGGCAGCAGTACAGGCGGGCGTCCTCACGTTGCATCACAGCGAGCAGAGGAGCATAATTGCGAGGTAGTTTGGTTGGCCTCTTGTGGACAGTGGTATATCACACCTTGGTGCAATGTAAGTTGTGAAGACCAGGCTGTCCTCACCACATACCTGGCAGAGTAGTGCTCATTGTTGCTCCGGATGGCCATCTCTCATGCGAGGCCCAGTCATGCATTGCACACTATTCTGAAGGGCAACTGCTCAATGGTGCGAACCAATAAGTTACTGATGGAATTATTAAAAGTTGAATTCCCGTGATGGTGTCTCATTCCTCGTCCATCTGTGCAGAAACTGGTTGCAGGAAACGAGCTCAAAATGCTCTCGTGAATAGTACGATGGCATACAGTGGTGAAACAGGAATGTAATGTTTAGTCAGCGAAGCCTGACATCAAGGACCACAGGCACTTGCTTCCTCAATATCGTCATCATAGATCTACTTGACATAATGCTAAGTGTTGACTACACCATGATGCAAAAGACGGGCTTGTTTTTGTCCGTTCACGAAAGAATATCGACTTCCCAGCGAGCTCAACAATATGCATTTATTAGGAGTGTGCCAACAACTTGCAGACAATGTTGGAGGGCGGTCAGAGCATGCACATACGGCGCCTAGTGGCATGCCATCAAGAAGACGGTGCACATTTCCCCATCCACGAAGCTCATTCCTGTAGGACGTCGGGCTTCTCAGGTGGCGACCCCTCGTGGGTATTTGGCCCCAACCAGCCAACGCCAGTCAAACTGCCTCGCTTGCAGCTTGAAATGTCAACGAAGTCCTCTGAGACGGGAGTGGGGTCTGTCAGTGGTGCTTCAACTCCGGCAAGGTTTCGTCACCGCCATCTTGTGACTGCCACTTTAGTTTTTATGAACAAATTGTACGTGGTATTATTGCAATGAACTCCTTTGGATGTTGTGGCAAGCCTGTCATTTAAGACGCCTCGTTGACTGGGCATTTTTTGCCGGATTTCTTGAGTCTCCCTTTAGCACCAAGAAATTTTTCACAGGCTTCCAGGAGATGGAGCCATTTCTGATAGTTTCAGCGCAGCCTTTTGTAATTCAAAATCCAAATTTGGACATGGAGTTGAGATTGGGACGTCCCTGGGTTCCATAATCAGATCATATGAAACTACGTTCGTGTGAGCATTTTCCTTTGCGGCCCTTGTCTTCTTCTCCAACTTTCTGGGCACCACCAGTTCTGCAGCTTTCCCTGTGGGTTATGGTAACACTTTCATCTGCAATGTTGCTTGCTGATGTGGACCACGCCCAATATCACTTGATAGATGCGGTGTCTTGTCACGCTTTTGGCTGGCTGAAGCCACAATACCTGGCAGCATTTAGCGTCAGCATTCCCGACACGCTTCCTAATATAACTGGATCCAGTGCCTTACCTAGACAGGCCTTGTGCCGCGGACCTAAAAGAAATGCAGCGGACAGATATCCAGATACGAAGGCTGTCAATCTGGCATTGCACTGATAGAGCAGTATGCAACAACGAACAACGCAAGGGGGCATCCAAAACACAGAGTTAAGCGTTCTTCAAATGGCAATTGGTGTCCTGGGGCAAGGTCTTATCGCTGTGTTCTTGGCCAATAGACAATCATTCAATGCCCCCCCTCCGAGGGTGGCCCAAGGGGGCACTGGAATGGTGCTGCATCAAGACATTAGCGGCAACCCTTGACAATTCCCGCTTACATTCATTATAAGGAACATTACGCATCAACGTACAGCTAAGCAACCATCAGACATTTGCTGCTCTACCAGGCGATAGCTCTGATTAGATATGAATAACTCCGTTCCTTGGTAAATGTGGTAAGAGGGCCAGAGTCGAAAGCAGCACCATGAAATTTGCTCACCACTGTGATAGATAGGGGGCTCATTCAAAACAAAGACACGGTGCTGGGCATCACATCCACAAATTGCAGTTGAGGATTGCACCTTGCAGGGTCTCTCAATTGAGGCATTGCCTGATACTGCGCATCACCACGTGGTGGTCATTTCGTTGCAAATTAAGCTGACAAATCTGCCCAATAGCCGAAAATGACTAAGGGGCCGCAAGGCAACTTGACAATGCAAGAACTGCAGCCTGTGGCTTGGGAAGACAGTTGCGACACCTGTTTGCGACTGCAACCACTAACTGCTTATAAACCAAATGAGAAGGCTCAAATGATCAATCCTCAGTGTTTCACAGTTCACGATCATCAGAGTTGAAATGTACATTCGATGATCTGTGGTCACGCTCCTTAATCCAACGCTTGTACTCTGCCATGTGCGTGTACACATAGGGGTTGTACTCGTTCGTCTCTGGCATGTATGACGCCAATCCTACAAGGTGTCTGCCATTGCAAAGCAGCAGCGAGCCGTGATCCCCTGAGCCAGAAGAGCCAGAAAACTTTTCAGAAGCGAACTCATGACAACAGCATTAGCACATGAGAGCCACGCAGGCGAATGCCCACAGAGTTTTGGGACTACAACCACTGGCATATCTGCCCAGTACTTTAATTGACCTTCTGTGTCATCACAGCATAATGTGATGAACATTGCCACAAAAACGCCCTCCTGTCCATGTGAGAGGCAGAGAAGTGCTCGCTGTGATGCTGCGCAGCTGCCATTCACACCATGCCCAAATACGTAACTGCACCTTACTTTTGAGCCTCCTTCCAGTTGTGGAACTCAACAAGATGGCATACAGAGCTGAAACAATAGTTTTGTTTAGCAGCATCTTGGTATCAGGGTTAACAAATGCTGGCCTCCTCCACATCGTCAGTGCATACATATATCTGGCGTGGGCCTTATATTCTGATTGGGCAGTGATGCAAAAATGTGAAAAACATGTCTGTGAACAACTCTGAAACAGAATCCACACCATACATTTTATAACAGGTGATAGCTGAGCAACTTACAGACAATGTTGGCAGCTGGGTCAGAGCATGCACATATGGCACCCTGTGGCATTCCGTCAAGAAGACTGGTGCATTTTTCACGATCCACGAAGCTCATTCCAGGTAGGACTTCCAGCTGATTAGGTGGGGGTCCTTGGTGGGTATTTGGTCCAAACCAGCCAACGCCAATCAAACTGCCTCGCTTGCAGTTTGAAATGTCCATGAAGTCCTCTGAGATGGGAGTGCAGTTTGTCAGTGGCTCTTTCAACTCCAGTAGGGCTAGGTCGCCACCATTTTGGGGATTGCCATCGTAACTCTCATGAATGAGTATCGTTGAGATTGTGTATTCCTATGAAGAGCAGCAGACCACAGCCTCGCTTGCTACTTGTTTGGTCAACATGGAACAGGGTTGGCTTGCTGACATGCACAACATTCAGGTATCCAGCAATTGCTGTTTGACGATAGTATGATATACCCTAACCTCACATGTGTCCACAACTCAGCGGCAAAGCTACACAACAGTACACCATAGCCTTGCTCGAACATCTGTGGCAAAGACCATAAATGCGCATTGCATGTCAGAATCATTGTTGCTCAGTTTTGGATTTGTTACAATTGATGTTGATCACATTGTACGGAAACCAAATAATCAGTGGGGTTACTACTCCATCCCAAACCAACAATCCTCCACATATGTTCAAAACCTTGCATATCATCTCTTGACAAGGACCTGCTATGTATGCTGAAACTGGGTGCGTAACTATTCATGAGGCTATCAGGATGGGCTCCCAACACCATTTCACTTGTCTATGACTTTCTCACTCAAGCACTGTGCAACACATGCCTTTGCCTAGATCTGACAGCACAATACTGGAGAGACGGCCCTTGCATCACATTGATTCTCTCTGTCAAGCTGCCATTCAATCGTCTTGCAAAAGGACCAGTCCAGCCCACCTGGTCCAACCACTTCACCAAGCGCACTGGGCTGACCCCCAAAACTCTTGGTGTGGCTCACCTCATCCTTGCCAGGTTCATCGTGAGTGTTCAGATTGTAGGAGCCCACTCTGACAATGGGGAACTTTCGAATGCCATGGGACCTGGTTTGCACACATGATGCTGGCACAGCTACTGTCTTCCTGTCGATCAAGACTCCTGTGCATGAATGCGTTTGGACGACTGGATCCAAAATGTTCACGATGAATGCAAACTGTGTTGGGCACTTCACTTTTGTAACCTGTTTCCACAAGCATTGCCATAATTTATGAGGTTGCTTGGACAGTTGTGTGCCAGGAAGGCTGTGCATAGACCTGCAGAAAATAAGTACTTCCCACTATTGAAATGTAGTGTACATCAGCAACCTGTTTGCGACCAAAGCCCTAACTTTCGTTGGTATAAATTATCAATTGTGATACAGCTGCGAATTCAATAGGGCCTCAATGGAAAATGCACTACGTACATACTATGTGCAGATTTCTAAGATGCAGCAATGTCTGGTCACCGTACATTCCACACCGCAGTTCTAGTTCAACCAAAGGCTGATGCAGTTACATTGCTGGTCAGCATTTGCACGACGACTGTGAGATATGCAACGGCAGGGAGCGCTGATGCCAAGGAGTGTCTAGGAAGCGGAACAACCAAACAGCACAAAGGCAAAGCCCCCTGCGCACTCATTGAGCTATAGAAGCTTTTCGCACCCTGTGCTTGATGGTGAGTCCCCCAGGCTCTGAAACGCAAAACACAGCAAGAATTTCCGCTGTTGAAATGCCAAGTCGGAGAGAGCACACCATGTTCTCAGGTTGCTATAGAAATGGGGGAGAAGGGAGTAGGGTGGGGTAAGATTTGGTACAAAGAGAGGAACAAGCCACAACGGGCAACCCCTCTAAAGCAAGTGTATGCGAGACTGTTTTCCATGCTGTGAAAGAGGATACACAGAAGGGGGGGGGGGGGGCCCACCAACTCAGGGCACATCAAGCACTCAGCATGAGGGATCGCCTGCAACAGGGAGCATCTTCCAACCTTCCGTTTACGATTGGGAGCGTTTGTGGGTTTCCCCTCCTATCTGCAAGCCCACAATTTGACACATTGCCCAGTGTCCGTTGGTCAACCTGCCATGCAATTGACTGGAGAGGAGGCCCAACTTCGAGCCGTCCCAGCCACGAGACCTCGAAATGGGACATTGCAAAAGGGCCGCCGCCAATCAGATGACAGCATGCCGATCGAACACGCCACCGCCAAAATCGCCAGCCCTGCACCCTCCTTCCGCAATACTCACCAACCTCCTTCGAGGCGGGGGTTGGGGATGTAATGCTGGCCATTCGACCACAACGGCGATCGCAATGATGACGGGGAGTGCAACGTAGAACTGCGTTCCCCAGGAGAGGTGAAATTGAAACTGGGCCGCTCCCTGGCTTGTCGACCTAACGGGGCCCAACACTAGGCACACAAGACAGAAGGCACCGGGCACTCACCGTTGTTCACGTAGCAGCTCCCCTCCTTATCGGCGGCGCCCCCCACCATGCGGAGCGCCAAAAACGTCGCCAGTACAACGACGGTCCGGGCCGCCATTCGCGGCATCAGCCCTCGCGCCCGGGCTACCAGACTCAGTCACTCCTCAGCCGTTCTGCTGCAAGGTCGATGCCCGTCGGCAGTGTCGGCGGTACTTTGGCGGAGGGCTTCTCAGCGGGGCGCTTGGCAGGGGAGCTGGGCAGGGCAAGGGCACAGGGCACCGCTGGGTGGGGCCGGCGCGGGTGGTGGGCCGGGGGCACGACGAAGGCGCTTGAGCGGGTGGACTAACGTCCGCCTGTGGCGGTGAAAGCCGGGTGTCGAGCGGACGTATGTCGGGCAGCGGGTGGGAAACCATGGCGGGGATCGGCAGCGGTTTCCGTGGACGTCCTTGGGGCGTTGCCAGGTCGGAAGGTACGCCACGTCCCTGACAGGAGTTTTCACCACCGCTGGAGTACGACCCGCGGGGGACATGCCCTCGGTTGAAATGACGGCCCGACGGTGACGATAAGCGTAACCTGCGGGTGGCTGGCTGGCTGCCAGCCAGTTCGTTGGGAGCAGCAGACTGGGGGACGGCTGGGAGGGCAGAGACAGGCAGCCGGCACAACCGCGAGTTTGTCATGTTCATCATCAAATTGAAGCGGGGTAGGAGGCTGGGCTGGGGGCATAAAATTACTCCCTGCATCAAATCGGTGACTGCTTGCACGAAAACGGTGACTTCTTGCACCAAGTCACGTGCACATCATATCCAACTCCGTCAAAACTAACCTAACCTAAAACCTAAACCCTAAACCCTAAACCCTAAACCTAAACCTGTCCTAACCCTAACCCTAACCCTAAAACTCACCCTGAACTAAACCTAACCCTAAAACTGAGGTTAGGACAAAGTGTGCACGTGACTTGGTGCAAGCAGTCACCGATTTGGTGCAGGCAGTAATATTATTTCCTGGGGTGGGTGGGTGGGTGGGGATGGGGCCAAACCCAAACCCGTGAATGACCAGCACTGACGTGACAAACGAAGATCCTGCACCTTGCAGGCAGTGGAGGGCAGAGAAGAACTCAAGCGCGGTGCACCCACACCCTAGCCATCACGACGCAGGTTACCCAGGGCCATGACGCTAAAACGCTATGGAATTCAGCAAAAATGATAATAGCCGATGAAAATCTGAATCGCCCCTGATCTGTGAAGGGACCCCGCAACAGATTGACATCTCGCAGGCATCCACAGCCGAAAAGGATCTCGCACCCTGTCATCTCCGCAGCCAATGCAAGGGTTGCAATGCAAAGCGATAGTCTCTTCTGGCACAAATTGCTGGTCAGAGTGCTTGAAAATGGCAGACGTTGCACCTGAAGCTGCAAGGGTGATGTAGCGCACAATTGCGCATGAAAGCTACCCGCAATGTGATCACCGTTGACACCAAATCTTAAGCATTGGGCTTGGGATGTTATTTGGGCATAGACCACACTTGTCGAGCTTGCGTTTTGTGCACTGGGAAATTCGTCAACATGAAGCTAATGTCAAAACACCCGAAATGTTTGTCCCTTCGGGCTGCTCGTCGCATTGCACCCTCCTTTGCTGCTTGATAGCAAAGTCCCCAAAGTACAACACAGATGGTTCCTCACCATTATTGACAAAGCATTGTAGGGCATGAACCTAACAATGCACTGCTCTTGCTCGTTCCCAGTTGTAGCACCAAAAATTGAAATACCTATGCAGAATGATGGGATGGCCTATGGATGTTGAGAGCGTGTTGTAGAGGTCAGCGCTGGCCACTTGCTACCATCCACTAAATGCCGTCCGCTAAATGTTGTAGTGTGTCCTCGATCTTTTTGCCATACGTTAACAGTGTTAACAAGAACTTTGCCATACTGTCTCAGTGATCGAGGGCGGTGTACCATGGGGGTAACGGCCCCCCGCTTTGAGCATTTCTGCAAATATCTGTTCGTGGATGACCACATATGTACGCACTGGTGGGACATCCTTGCGTCCAAGCGCTTTGCATCGTTGCAAGTGGCGCATCACGTAACGAATGCGCCCCGTTGCTCCCCACCCGCTGTAGGTCGTCCGGAGCCAGGGACTCCCCTGTGTGTGAGTTGCATAGCCCAGAGTAGCAGGTGCAGCATGGGCAAGTCAACAACGGCTGTGCGGCATCTAAGAATTAGGCACAACAGTCAAAACAAAGAATTCTTTGTTTTGACTGTTCCCGCTTCGAAGCGGGAGTGGGAGGCCGAATGTGGCTTCCCACTCTCGCCATTGCTGCTCCTCTTTTGTGCCGAATGGTGCCACCCATGCGTATATACGCCCTATGCCCTGATTGGCACCCACGAGTGCAATCAATCAGCCTCAACTCGGATGCTAGGCACTGCAGGCTACTAATCCTGAAGGACAAGGGCGAGGCTCGCACAGAATGCTCGTTCGCAATATTGGTCTCTATCGGCCCTCGGCCCTGCAGCAATTCGTGCATTAAAAAGTGGACGCCGCGGCATTTGGCACCCATCCCTATCCCTCCATACCGCCAGCTGCAAGTAGCAAGGCGGTTAGTGCCCACTTCACTGTCATAGATAGAGATTCGCTGCAGAATGAACACCTCCCCTGGCCTCCCGGGAAGGCCCCTGGCCGGGTCGTAGGGCGGACGCACCAGGCGTGCCGTCTGCCCATCTGTGGTATGCCAAGTTTACCGTTTCCAGCCAGAAACGGTCGGCCGCCGCGGCATCCGTCCCCCGGACACTTCTCTTGGCTGTCCACAATACCAGTATGAAGTCCCAGTGTGCAGTGTAGTGCCCTTTACGATGCCACGTGAATATTTGTGGTTCTTCGCAATGCGCAAATGTGAGCAGAGAGCTCACGCCCGAATCTCCCTTGCCCTTACCCATCGTGGCAAGAGCGGGTTTCAATTACAGCGTGTTGTGCTTATAACACAAACTAGATTCACTCCCTCATTCATTAGGCTCTAGACACTTCTCTATTTTGGCTGTCACCCACGGCCTCCCCCCTAATTTACCTCATTCGTTCAAATGAAATCCCATTGCCCCATGAGTCAAACGGCCGCAACAGCAGCCAAGCTGCACAAAGTACTACAGAAATGGCGAGTAGCCAAAAAGGGGGCGCTAGTGGAGCCCAGGGGCTCTATCAGGGGGCGCCATATGGGGACCCCCCCCCCACAGTGTGGGAATCTGGCATCGGAGTGCATCGGAGACGCATCGGGGGAGACAGAATTCGGAGTCCAATGTCAGATGCCATCGGAAATGCATCGGAGGCGCTCCAACGTCGGCCTCCGATAATTCTGTTACCACAGCGTCAGCAACCTGGGCAACCGCGATTTGTTCATGTTGTCATCAAATTGAAGTGTGGGTAGGAGTGCGGGGGATGGAAGCATCCAACCCTGGAAGGCAATTTCGATGTTGGCATGCCTACCATCAAACTGGCGCTGCCGTCTTAATTTCACCCCCACCCTCAGGCCCACCCCTTGCCTTTTGTGTTGCTTGTGTTGTGTGCTCAGCATTCGCACAGGAGGCTCTGCATCATCTCTTCACCGGATAGAAACAAGTCTTGCTAGAGGGTGTGCTTTGTATGGCCTGTTTCTCTTGGTTACAAGTCTCCCCCTCCCTTTGGGGCGTCCAAGGGTGGCCCGCCCGCTGGGTTGCTTGCGGCGCACCCTCTTTGCCGTTGAGGAGTGGCGCTTGCAATGTGCGGGCCTGTGGGGGGGCCGCCCGTGGCGCCTGTCGATCTACAGGCATGGGGCGCGCCTTTGACGGCTGTGGAATGTTCGGAATTTCTGCACCTATGGCGCCGTTTCAGATCTGCCTGCACAAGAATCCCCGGATGTACTGCACCAATGTTTTCTCCTCGCTGCTCACAAACCACTGTGATGCACAACACGTCATACGCACTGAGACATACAACGTGTTCAATTGTCTAATGAAAGCTGTTCGACTCTGCTCGTTCCCAGTTTGTTGCGCCAAAACTACAAATAGCTGTGCGCAATGATGGAACGATCTTTGGGCGTGAAAGACATGAGAGCTGTCCACACTCCCAAGATAGCCATCAATGAATAGCCGTCGCCGCTCAAGAAAGATGCTCTAGGATCTTGTGCCCTGTCCACAAGTTGTCGACGATGAAGCGAAAGAAAACGAAGCGCAGTTCAATGCAACGCTGTTCAACGCAACGCAATGCTGTTAAACGCAACGCAACGCAACGCAACGCAACGCAACGCAACGCAACGCAACGCAACGCAACGCAACGCAACGCAACGCAACGTAACGCAACGCAACGCAACGCAACGCAACGCAACGCAACGCAACGCAACGCAACGCAACGCAACGCAACGCAACGCAACGCAACGCAACGCAACGCAACATAACGCAACGCAACGCAACGCAACGCAACGCAACGCAACGCAACGCAACTCAACGCAACGCCACACCAAGCCAGGCCACGACACGTGACGGTGATGGGCCAGGAACCTCCACACAAGATCACATGTGAAGTCAAGAAGGCGCGAAATGGGACCTATTTCCCAAAGAACACGGTAGGTGAAGAGGTGAGACTTTGTCCTTGCCCATGCATACAGCACTCTTGTAATATACAACACTCCGTACTCGCCATCTGACAAAACCTGCAACTTCAAAAACTATGGTCAAGACTATGCACAAAGGTCGCTGCTTCCTACGAGGTCAAGACGATGTCTATTCTCCATTCCCAAACGCATCCCCTTCAGAGATCATGACTGTCAGTGTTGTACAGCATTGCAACGACACCTAAAGCCCTGCAACCCAATTCAAAACTTCACTGCAAAACGGGCCCCTACTCGGACAGCTGCTCCACGACTGGCATCCTTCTGGACCAGATCCTGCCGAGACGATTGAATAGCTCAACTCGCGTCAGCCACCAGTGGAAATCATGGTGTCTGCGCATACAAATCAATAGATACTGTGCACACACAGCGCTATGTCTTTTGGAGGTGATATTCAGCCGAAAAGCCCGACTCTGCACGACTCAAGACTTCACTACCACATGTTCCCTATATTCAAAGAGATGTGCAAACTGCGCATTGCAGTGGACAGGCTGAATGGCATACGTCATGAATCGCAAGCCAGCATCTAATTCAACCATAGAAAACTGCACAAGCACACCAGTTTTGGCAGTAAGTTCTAGCACTTTATGCTGAGACATCCGCAATTGCAGTCAACACCAACGCCAGGCAGGCACTTACAGGATCTTCGCGACGTCAAGGTGGTTGAGCTGCAGTGCGACATCTGTGGGTTTGCCACCGGGATTGTGCATGGCACCCTACCAGCACCCACGAGGTCAAAACACATTATGAGACACACCAGTTACTCGCAAAAACAGGAAACATTGGAGATAACAGCCACTGCTAACAGCATCAACTTCAACAGAGCCCGTCCGACTTTAGTGCGCTGTAGCGTGCACCTAATCTTCTCCTGATAGGGATTAATCACATGCACAAATGCACTTGTGACTGGAGATTCGCAATGTGCTTTTGCCTCTTCACCAGTTGCCAAATTTCTCCCAGCCGATGCTCACATACAGCCTAATTAAGCCATCTCCATAGCCAACGGGTTCCCAATATAAGAACAAGTGAAACCTGGAGGGCAAGCGTGTAACTTGAGCCATATCTTTGATGTGTTCTCGTTAGTCACGGAGCATTCAGACACGCGTTGACTAATTGCCCAATTGCCCCGAAAATTTGGCCGCATGGTTCAAGGAACCAATGACCGTCAGGAAATTCGCCAACCATAGTCCGTTCCCCTACCTTGTCAGCGCGCGCGGTGACCACAGTACACAAATGAAACATACTGAGAAAATGCACGTGCAACGTTTTAACGCAAAGAAACACTCAGAAATTCAACCAAATAAGCTGCGACGATAAATGTTCCCCCTAGAGGCGAAAAAATATCGGTGCATCCGCCACCCTGACGTCAGCCCAATGCACCTTGTAGAACAACGCACACCCAAAATACAACCGTTGAGTATTGGTCCTACCTCCGCGTGAGTTATCTTCGCCTTGTGCATAAGAAGCAAGTGGGCGACTCGCGCATTACCCCCATGCGCCGCTTCATGAAGCGGCGTGTAACCAATCTGCAGCACATCCACGAAAACAGCTCAATTGATGAGCTCACCTTCTACATGACCACGACTGACATTCTCATGGAGAAGTAGGCAATGCCCGCTAGTCCTGGGACCCAAAAGTAGGCATGCTTCCCCGCATCATTCAAATATGCACAGTGGTGCATAATGATGCACAAGGTTTTCTGTTTGAATTCTCATCTGGGTTCATTTCGCACAGGAAATATCTCTTCTGACAAAAATGCACTGCTCTTTCTGATTCCACAGCAAAAGAAACATCACACGCTTCATGTACTTTGCATGGCAACACCGCATGCCATAACTCTGAGCAGCGACCACATTGAGTTCACACAACCACAAGGAAGCGAACAATAAATCAAACGGAGGGCATGCCATGAGGCGTAACAAGGTGTTGGCACCCTTCATGCACATGCCCGCAAGTGCTCATCCACCCGTATCCAGTGCATAATGAATTACAGGCCTCAGCCAGCACCAGAACGAATCGTGTTTACATGTGATGCACATTTGAGGGATGCAGGCAGGCAGTTTCACAGCGTTGCGACCCCCGCAATTTAGTGGACAGCAACAACAGCACAACCAAATTTTACAACACTCTGCAATTGTCACTGCACATTGAGAGCGCTGCAGCGGTTCCCACAGTGTACTCACCCTGTTGACTGCATTCACATCGGCCTTCCTTTTGAACAGCTCACATACCACCTGCACGTTGCCGTGGTAAGCCGCAATGTGGAGAGCGGTGTACTCCTCCTGAACACCACACAAGACACCGCGAATGTGGCTTCACTACAGTGGAGACATTCGATCTTGCTACGGCATTTAGGAGCACTCACTGAAGGCAGCGCCCAAACTATGTCTGGATCACTGACAAGGGCCCTCATCACCACCAAACAACACAAAACGATTGTAAACATTTGTGCCATCTTGAATGACAACTGTTTAACTGTTGTGCACATGAAATACTGCCACAACGATTGATTCATCACCTGCATGGCAATATGTTAGTCCCAATAACGCTTCACTCGCAGGCTATATTCTGAAAGCCCCTATCATTCTTATGAACTTCCCACAGTTATCCAGCAGTGCCGCTTCACAGCTCTCACCGCATGGATCAGCCAGCCTACGGTTCAAATCTGCATCTACCCCTGCAGTGACACATTCAACACATTTTGGAACTGCTTGAGTTTAAGCTCTATATGAGACACAAATGCACGATGCATCAACTCTCTGTATGGAGTTGATGAGCGCATGTATTTTCCATCACAACCTGTGGCATTTTGACGTTCCCGATAGTGGTACGAAGCCTCTCCGGTGCTGCAAGTAGCACCCTGCACCAGCTGCAACAATATTACCAGGATAGATTTCAGCTGATCCTGCAGACTAAGCAGCTGTAAGTTTGCCATTTCGCAGATTCTCGACTTACAAACGTTTGACCTTCAATTGGTGCTCCTGCGTTCAGCAGAGCAGCCACCACATCCCGCCCTCCTTTTCTCCTTTCGCAAGCACGGTGAAGCGGTGTCCACTTTCTCTATACACAAATTCACATTCTCGCTGGGGAAAATTGTTCCAAACACACATTCTTCACATTTCTTTCAGTGTTTTACCAGTACTACACTGCTAAGACTCACGAATTCGCAGCCACAGCTCACTGTTAACAGGCGGAGTCGTGTTTACGACATAAGATCATAATCTTAGCCAGTGTTGGTGCAGATCTCCACCAGTTTGCCCTCTTTTGTTTTGTCAGATGTCTGCACGAGGCAAACCCTAACTTTTGCTCTCCATGGGCATTTTGATACAAAAGTACAGAACGGGTTGTGCAGCTTGGCTGAATTCGCTGATCAACCCTGACAGGATCAAGTGTTGGGTAAAAATCCACAGCCACCACGATTTGTGGTCGCCACCACTGGATCGCACCTTTTTCCCTGTCACTGAGTTCAAGCAAGGGGCTGTTGTCTCTCTGCTTAGTACTTTGGCCTTGTACCCACTTTGGGTAATGTGTTCAGTACCAAGCGTTCGCGGTCAACATCACTCACAATAACCCCCTTAACTACGAAAGCATCGTCGGCCATCGCCAGCCTCGAAACTAATCAGACTACACAATGAATTGGCAACAAGATGGTAACAGAGCACGATGAGATAAGAGAACAGTGTGCCAGGACAACAATAGCAAAACTCGATGTTGGCACTGCCAGTATGACCACATACTTTCATTTGATTCAACGTGGTGCTTGCTGTATATGGCATGGTTACTTGGAAAGTCTATGTACAGGCTTGTGCCTGACATTGACCTGCAAGTGCGAGGGCTATGTGCTGTCGACTGTAGACAGATTCAAATCAAAGTTTTTTCATGGCTGCCTACCTCGTCAACAGCATTGACCTTGGCCCCAGAGAGAATCAGCTTCTCAGCTACTGCCCTTGATCTTGCATAGTGGAGTGGGGTACGACCAACCTGTGAAAGTTCCAAAGACACACATGCGCATTAGACACAATCCCCCTTGGCAATCCACAGAGGGAGCATAGTGCAGTTCTGAAGCAAGTACGCAATGGACATGGCCTGGAACGGCCTGTGTAGGCATCCAACGTGTCAATGACATGTCTGTGGGCTGACAGCGACAATCCGCACTGGCATCCATCGACTGCTTGGCTAATGTGGGCTACATGCTGCATTATATTTAGCCTTTCCACAAGCAACACAGTGCCCAGACTTTTCCACAAAACCTTGCAAAACGTCATTCAACATTACGATCAAAAGTCACTCCTGTGGAGAAAAGCAGAAGAGCAACACTGTCAAACAGAAGATGACAGCAAATGAGTTTGATGCATCAGAACCATCAAGCTGTTGAGAGGTTTGGATCCTGCATCCCATTGAGGCCATGCTCGCATAGTGCTGGACACCAACGAGTTGCAACTTCACAATGGATCCCAAAGATATAGGGGAGGAAAGACCCTCGGGAACATCGCCACAAAGATATGGATGCTGATGCTTGCACAACCCCAGTGGTGTCAGGTCAGCAACCCAATGAGCACAGGGAGTGACGGCCTTGCTTTGAAGCCAATAACAGGGAGAATGCAATGCAGCAGTGAGGATCTACCACCTCAAAAAAAATTGTCGATGTGCACAACTCAGGCGAATTTCTTGCGATCAGCGTACAAGCAGGGTTGCCTCTTTGTCCATCGCTGATCATAAAGTTGGTTACGGCATCACTACCCAAGGTCATTCAGCCTGCATGCATTGGCAATGCAGCGACATCCACCCGATCTTGAGCTGTTCTTTTAGTCAGGATTATCAGCTCCAATGGCTGGCCCCCGTTTGAACACCAACTTCAACGAACTCTGCCCTTTGTTCAACAAAGCGCAACACCATTGTATCCCTCCTCACTGTGGTTCAATGTTGTCCACGTGAGGAGCAGAAAGACAGTGCTCTCACTGCATCTCGGCCTTAAAAACTGTGCCATGACTGTTTGCTCCCATTCAGCGCCGGCACATCAACATGAACAATATGAATATGGACGACTATGGGCAGGCCAACAGGCCCACCCATTGTGTGTTTTTACACCTGTGGCCCCACCAAGACTGATGTGGACCCAAAAAAAACATACAATGAACAACGTTGGTTCAGCAGAATGCGGAAAAGTCCCCATCAAAAAGCGATGCAAAACCCTAAATGCGGACATACTACATCTGGTAGGATAGAAGATGTGCAAAACAGCTGCGTCCATGGCATTGCTTTGTGGAAGGCAAGATGGATGGAAATCCATTGGTGAAGCCTTCCAGCAAACAGTCGCTTTGCACGATGGACTTGCCTCATCTATACCATCCACTTTGGCTCCAGCGCTGAGGAAATATTCAACTGTCTCCAGGTTGTCCTCCCGCACAGCAGATATCAGTTTTTTGACAGTTGCCTGCAGCATCGCAAATTGCACCTTGCCTTCAGCAAGTGCCCCCAAGATCAACAGACACCTAACGAGTACCTTCATCATACAATCGCCAGGAAAGGTAGGACAGAGGTGCAAACTTGCTGACATCAACAAATGCAATCCACTGGTGCTGACTGCAGTTCATTCGCAGAAGATGAGAACAGAAAGGTTTCCATGACATTCAACAGCGTATGTGATGGAATGTATACCATCCCAATATAATGCACAACACTGCATCTTGAGTGCACACAGATCATTTCCTGGTCCAGCTTACACTTGATTCTAGCTCCAGTTGGTGTACCATCCACCGTACAGGCCACTGGAGCTCAGGCCACTGGAGCTCTGTCCACCAAGTGTGTCCACGATAAATTCTCCATATGGCTGCCACTACCACCACCCCAACAACCAGCACTGCCCAACTTGGAGACCAAGCCTGCCGCAACAAACATGACCACTGCTGGTATGATGATAGTGATCGTATTATGCACAGTGTGCTTACAGCCAGTGACAACAGATCCACAGATATATGGCCCAGCTCATACTGGCAAAAATACATATTCTGCCCTATTTGTTTCAGAGATGAAAATCGTGTATTAGTGGTACAAAACGTCTTGAAAGGGAATCACATCGTATTTTCCATCAATCATGTTTCACGTGCCGATTTTCACTAGTTTCCCTTAATGCATTTCAGGCAAACGTGCTGCTGATGCGGTGATTCATCAGTTCGTTTTCTGCTAATTACGCTTGTCTGAAAGTGACATAACATGTCCCTGGCACCTTGCAGGGGATGACAGATGTAGCTGCACACACAATGGATCAAAATTGTTCCCAGCACTGTATTGCTTCCAAACTAAACTATCCAGCCCTGCTTGGCACATTGAATCTGGCTCGTTCACTGCTACAAGACACTCCTGCAATGGACAACAACAAATTTTCCCACAGACATGCTTGATGCACTTCTGTTGTTGATTTGATTTTCGCATAGCCTGTTTTTGACCCAGCATCCACCAGTTCAACACACATCACTGATCCAATCAGAGAAGAATCGATGCCAAGCTACCAGCCATGCAGCGACCCATTTCAAACTGTATTTGATCTCCTACGCAAAGCAAATTCTTCACGTTCATAGTCCGTTTCAACACTCTGCCCAACCTGTCGTGCTGGCATAGGGCTGCCACAGGACACCTTCGACAATGTCAGGGGGGCCCCAATCTCCTGTGCAATCCATTCTTGAAAGCTGTTAACGCTGGTGAACACGGCAGCAGCACTTGCATTGTTAGCATTCAGGCAATTGCAGCCAGCAGAAGTCACTCCAATGACCACGTCGTCCTGTGGATTGCCGGTCACATCGGCATTGGAATGGAGCATTGGCATCCCAGAGTCACCTGGTGCAGTAGTAAGTAGCACACATCGAGTTAACAGGACTGGATCTGGACTCCATTGAGCTATTGTTGCCATTGCTGAACACAGTGGGTGGACAGGGAACCTGTCACTGCTGATCATTTTTCAAGCAGCGAATGGGCGCAAACCTAGTGCTCAGCACTGTGGAAATGTAGTCATATTGCACAGAAGGGTTTTGCACTTCATGTTCATGCCATGAGCACCACCTGGTGAAGGAATTGCACAATGTTCCAATATCACAGATATTCTGAAGCTGTCTAACAATAATTTCGGATCAGACCAGTGGCATTGGCCACTGTGCTGGAACGCATGATATGCAAGGATGCACTCAGTTCTATCCACCTCCATTTCTAAATCTTCAGCTGTTCTCACCTGGGCAAGGTGGCTGATCATAAGTGAGCACACATATCATGTTCCCCTGCAAGTGCATATTTGTCGGGCAGAATCTGTTTTGCACGATGACTCGTTCTTTGACGAATTGCAGTACACTGCCACCAAGGGACGATGCAGAGCTGCTATCCACATCTTCCCAGCCAAGGATGTTCACCCTGCAATTGGCTGGAAAAGATTCCTTTGCGTCAGGCAGCATGGCCTGCACAGCATTCCCCACATTTTCTCGCAGCTTTGCCAGGGCTATGTCATGGCCGTCGCCTATATTTCCAGTCCACTTCGGGTGCAGGATCATTTCTTTCACCCGAACCTGCACACATTAAACAACAAGCAATCGCATTGTACCAGCTAGTCTTAAAGTTTATCCAGAGAAACTGGGCATCTTTTGATGCATGTGGTGTCATGGGATGGTCAACATGTTGCACTCCATTCCTTTGCAATCCGACACAGCAATTTTGCAAGACATATCCAAGTACTACAAAGACACTGCGTTAAGGATAGTGCTCCAGTTGGCAGCCTTGGTGACAACATGCTTGAAGAGTTACACCCAGTGCCACAGAAAGGGCACAAGCACTTGCTCTGGGATCCTGCGCCAAGATGCACTCTCCTACAGCAACAGCATCAACAAGTTGAGGCCAGGATGGACTTGCTACATATATCTGCCTCAGAATCGTGCATGCATCAGGTTGAGCAAAATGAACTTTACGTTGGCACTGCAAAGACTCTGCTGAAACTGCAGGCTCTCTTGTACTTTGAGTTTGGGTTTTACGGTGTGCTGACTGCTAAGAGTTCATGGGCAGAGCATAGGAAAAGCATTGTTGAGTGTCCAGTGGTTCCGCCATCTGAAGAATGCAGGTGCTGCTGCTGTGGGCAGTTCATAAATGTGTGATAAAGCAACAGAATGCAACTGCAGTACCACAAATTACCGTAGATTGTGCGAAGCTCACAGTGCAGGTGCTGCATTTGTACATTTTGGACATGGATGGGTGGCCCCAACGTCAGCACTTTAACCCAAGACAGTCTTCAACAAAAGCAGCAATGTGAATGAATGCAATCGTTTCCATTCCAATAATACAGATAATTAATCCTGATGGTCCCAGTTGCATACTTGCCAAAAAAAGGTGCATAGATGAGACATAATGATATTGTGCACTGAGCCATCGAGGAAGACGATTTTCAGAACAGTCTGCAGGGCAGCAACCAGGAATGGGGATAGGCATGACAAGACACCACTTGTAAGCAGTCAACACCCATGCTGCATTGCCTTGCCAATACTCATTATCATGGCAGATTTGTTCATTGCTTCTCTCGCTGACATTTGCTGGCTATCGTCTTCTGAGGATACCCATGTGCAGCCCCATGAGTAACAATGCTGCAGCTGGCATGCTTCAAAGGTGCAAGGCCACTGCCAGACCATGTTTTGGAGAATGTCTGCTGACAGATTGACAATACAACAATGCTCAGTATTCCAACGGCCATGCCTCTCCACTTACCCACTTTTCAGCACCCTCTATGTATGCAAATGGATTGTATCCTGTGATATTGACACAGTGTGCCGCAGTCAAAATGAACTGCGGATGAATGAGTGTGCCCCCGCACACCTGGCTGACCCCTGATCTGTCTTGCAGTCTTGCAATATAGGGGAAGCGTTTGGGAGGAGCAGGGTTACCCTGCATACCATTTCCAGCCCTCAAGCCATGAACGTCAGGACAGAAACAAAAGGCACACTGCATACTGCGAGAGATCTCAAATTCTCTGTTCTATCAGGTTACTAATAGCACTAGTTATTGAATATTAGCAACAAATTATTTCATCTAATCATTCTCAAAGCCCACCACAGGCTGCTGCTGCAAACGAACCATCCCCAGAATCTTGGACTTAGATTTTAATGCACTTGACTCTTCATTGCAAAATGTCTAACAGCAACACCATCTGCCCATGGGCAGCTAGCACAGTACAAGGCACTGCATAGCCGACATGCTTGAGTGCAGGTTGGCATAACATCCCCAGTACAAATTTACTTCTATCACTGTGTTGTCTTTATAGCACAGCACCCACACGTGAGAGTTGGAAAAAGGGCAGTGAGCTCACCCCCATGAGATATTGAAAGGCATGGACCCCCGGTGTTGAGCCGCAATCGCTGTGCCCTGGACAGCCTGCAATCAGATGTGCAAGGAATCAATCCACAGGGCAATGGCACTGCAAATGTGCATGAAAAACATACAAAGGGCTGTCAATGGGCAGGACAGGCACTGCACCTGCATTTTCTCCCCCCTTGCCTGAAACCCATGCAAGCCACCGTCGCACTTGACAGTGCTGTGTTCTACACTCTGCAGCCACCAAACACTGAACCTCCAAAGAGAATAGACATAGCTGCAGCTGGAGGCGCAGAGGAGGCCTGCTTGGTAGCACCAACAGCGCTGCAAAGCGGAACAGGGCCAGCTGTATCCTTGCTTAGGAGGGGATGCTCCATTGTCTGGGCTGTGGTTCGGGATATTAACATATTGCATACACAATCACACACACAGCGCACATCCCAGAGCTGGATTAGAAACATGCACGAACTCGCCTTTCTCAGGGCACCATTCGATTGAGGGGCTTGCAACCATGCACAAGCATAGAAAGGCAGCGAAGGCGAAGCAGCGGGCCCGCCAACCAAACCATTTGCAGCGTGCTGGACCTGCAGCCATTTGGCCTGTGGTCAGTTGTGCAGGTGACATGCACTGCGCACTCCTATTTCTGCTTGTCTGCAGATGCAGGGTACCAGGAACTGCGTAGGCAACTGAGGCAGCGCTGGGAATTGTTCAGAGTAAACAAGGCGCCCCCCCCCCCACCCCCACCCCCTCTCAAGGGGGCATATTCCTGGACCTTGCTGATCCGTGGACCTGGGGCAGCGAAGTGGGTTTAGGACACAGCAGGCTGTGCAGCCTGCTTAGGAAGAACATTGGTCAGTACCTCTCGCAACAGCGCTGCAACTTTGGCCTCTTCACAGGGTCACACAACAAGGTGCTGAAATTGTACGACTCTTGCCAAGCTGCGATCAACTGCAATTGATTCTAAAGTCTCGAATGAATCGCAGCTTATCAATATTGCACCTCCAAACACATATGGCACACTTGCCTTGTTGGGCTGATCCTTGTTTTCTCGGGTTCCGCCGCATCACAACCCGTCACCCAGGCTGCGACGTATGGCGCCCCCCCTATTCACGAATTTCGAACATATTCTGCTGTCAGCAAGCAGTGTACAGATCGTGACAGACACCAAGCCCAGCACAACAGCACAGCCAATCGTGAAAAGAAGGCCAGCAACGTTCGACGTTTGGCACAGACCCCACCCGATCATCCTCCAACTCGAGCAAATTTCGTTCGCGTCGTTTTGGGGTCATCTTCGCTCTGCCGCTGCCAACATGCTTCCATCCAGGATCGCAGGGGGGCGCTGCCCTGGCCTTGCAACATTGTTGAAAGCGCGCTTCGCGAAATGTGACGCAAAAGGTGGCGCTGCAAGACCCGGTGGATCTAGCCGCCGGACTGTAAACATGGCCTACAGACGTCGGTCAGCTTCCCGACGCCAAGTGCGTGTCCCAACAACCTGGAAGTCACGCGGCCAAGTTGCGCGACGACTTGGAGGGCACTGCGTGCAGCCCTCGACTGATGACGTCTACAGCGCCCAGCCTGCACGTCGCGTTCGCTTGTTGAACCACTTATCCAGCCGACACGCTTCCAAGACAAGATGGGTGGAGACCGCCCCGCAACTACTAGTCAGTCGCAGCGCGACCCTGAAGCAAGGCCGTCCGCCAAATTCGAGCGGAAGGTACCTCCTCGCCGCCAAGTCACAACTGACTTTGGGAGACCTCCCCGCGTCCGTGGCAGAATTGGATTTGGGCCCGCCCTCCTCGCCGTCCGAGCACGGCAGACTCTGATCGAGGACGAGGCCGGATGCTGGCCGATTTGCGTTGACCAGCCGGCCGATGCAGGAATTATGCCTGATGCCGCCAGCGTCAGTTTGAAGATATTCGGCGCGGGGGATATCCCCGCGGGGCCGCCACTGTACTCGGGGACGGTTCGCATCACTTAAGGACCGTGGGCAGGCTGTGGTATCCAGCCAGGAATGTAGCATATTCCCTGCGCTTCAGCTGCCCCACAGCGACAGTTGGGCCTCCCTCGCCTGGTCAACTTCCGTGAATATTATTGATTCCAACCGGCAATGCTTTGTTTCGGTATCTCTTTGTTTCTCGGGCCTCCATTTCGATTCCATGTGCATTGAATGTACAACCCGCGGCGCCTGTGGTGAGGGTTGGAACTGCTGAGGACAGAGCCCATTGTGGTCGCCTGCTGGGCCTCCATCCACGCTGTTGGAATTCTCACCCGCGATGGGCACCCATCATCCTCAACAAAGGAAATCAGTGCATGAATTCAATACATTAGCAGCGAGGCAGAAGTGTTCACATGCCACTTCCCTGCAAAGGAGACATGAATTGTGTCGATTCGTTGGTCCGTGTTTGCTGAGTCTCTGGGCGCATGCGAGCCTCTCCAGTGCTACGCTGCAGATTGGTACACACTGCTGACACTCATGGAAAATGACTCCCACAACAAATCCCCATGCCAAGTTATTCAGTACCATGAACATTCAACACTCCCGCCATCCTATTCCCATCTAGGCGATCCCGAAAGCACGTCACTCCGCACACGGAGTCCACAACAGAACGATATTTGTTTCAGATGAAATGCTCCGTCACGCGTGCGTCCCTGGATTGCGACAGTCGCTGCTGCCATCTTTGAGGCCTCGAGAACAATGTTCTCATATCCCAAGTTGCTGCTCAGTCCCCCAGCTCTCATCGGCGCCTTGCCCTGCATGCAACACAGAACGCTCTGATCACCAAACTCAAATGCAGCTGTCGTTGCCATGCGACAACGATAGTTGCTGGGATGATTCCCAAGTGTCAATAAATTTGTCAATACTTTGCAACTTCGACACCTGGGCAACCATGTGACGTCGGTGAAAACACTGCATCCGCACTGTACCAAGTGCTAAGATGGTGCCAAATCATGAAATCTTGGACATCGACTGTTGGGCCCCTTGGCACAGTCCTCAAGCAGGAACCCTGGGCAAAACTTCGCAGCTTCGCACGATTTCATTCTGCGTTCAACTTGCATGCAATTGTTTGTAATGCTTTATCTTGTAGTCCTTGTGGCGTTGCTGTTCACAGCAGAAGCGAAGAACAGACCTGCGGGCGTTGCGCTCTTCGTCGCTCGCCATGAAAATTTCCACCAGGAAGAAGGGAAAAACAAGAATGCAGTGGGGTGACATCCCACATCCCGGATACAGCTTCAGCCATGGCAATGTCCCTATCCTGGATATCGAGAAAGATCCGGATTGTACACACTGAAGATTTTGCCACGTCCAGAACACACACATACAGAATATCGGGAAAGCCAGGCCGTATGCCTGACGAGCATGTCCAGGATGCACAACAGCTTTCCATGTTGTGCGCTGGCTGCATGTAGCCTGAAAGTCTCTGCATTGGAAACTGAATAATCGCCTATTCTGGATTACGTGGCAAATTCCCACAGTATGCTGCATGCGCACAGGGACACTCATTGGGTCCCTCCCAAACTTCAGTCGGTGTGGACTCCACAGTTGGGGGCATATCCACAAATTGGGAAACATAATGAACGGAGGTGATAGGACTCATGGCAAAGCTATCGTTGGTGCATATGTTCTTTCAATTGTTGGTGCTTCAAAGCATGTATGTGTACTATTTATATCTCTGAAAAGCACGACAACATATAGATTGCTCTTTAGGTGCTCCTCAAGCACATCAATATCTCCTCAACCACATGTGGTCAACTCACAGCGGCTGTGTTCCCAATGTTAAGTGAATGCCAAGAAAGTTCACCTCCTCAGGGCACTGAACAAACTCACAATGTTTCTGCCATTTCTTTGTTTCCCCTTGCCCACGCGACGTCAATTGGAGTGCCTCCAGGTAAGTGCATGGTACCCTGACAAGACAGATAAGAACGCCTCAGTGACATCAGCGCCAAAAACCTTTAACAACTCAGCAAGAGATGAGAACTGCTATTTCCATCTGAGATCCAATGAACGCGATTTCGTGCTCACACACCCCTGCCAGTGCCACCATACCTGGTGTGGGGTAGGCGATTATGGGCATGCTTTCGCAATACAGTTCACGGTCAATGTGACACGGGTAAACGTTACTGACACCAAGAGACAGGTTAAGTGGTGTGGAAGTTGCAGTGCACCCCGGCGTGCATTCCATCCCAACATTTTGAATCAAAGTGATCAATCTGGCTGTGAAAAATTGCAAATGCACTACTTTCAATCACTCCCATAGGCGTCAGCTTTTGCCATTACATCATCATCTCGAAACGACACATACATGCACATCCAGTCCTTCCTGGAATGAACACTCCACCAAATATACGTTGCATGCATTTGCATCTTTGTGTGGCATGCCATACAACTTGGTGCTGTACAGCTCTAACAACACTCCTTTGGCAGACAGAAGTCAGCTGTTCGCCAAAGCAGGTGGCATCAGCATTTCCAGCAGCTGAGACTGCGATGCTCTCCCTTGCTTTTGGATAACAACATGTCCATGCTGTTCATTAACCATCTGGTTAGCTGAACAGCAGAGATGATGCAGCTGTTGATATACACAGCCACTGAATCCGCAGTTATGGATGCCTCAACCACAAACTTAGTGCACTGTACACACGTCACATATTGGTATTGTCAATTCTCATGTTATCAGTCGGTTGGACAACCTAGCAGTCTAGGATAAGGCATTGTCTGCAAGAATTATATAAGCAACGGAGTGTACGCCACATTGTATTGCAACCATGTATGGCACACAGTCGGCACATATAATTAGCTCTGCTCATGTTCTGCACTGCACCCACCACTACGGTATGCAACATATACTGTACTGTGCTGTCCTGTACCGTGCTGCACTGTACTATACTGTACTGTACTGTACCGTACTATGCTGCACAGTACTGTGCAGAAACGTACCACACTATGCCATGCCATAAACAAGCACACAAAGGATGATAGCGAAAGGCTTCCAGCACAGAATAGATTCGTCTACAGTACCTGAGCAACTTGATCCATGCTGGCATCGGCACCATGCTCAAGAAGCAACTCTGCCACACGCAAGTCTCCATTGAATGCCGCCTCGTGCAGGGCAGAGTATCCAACCTACAACCAAAAGACCAGGGCTTCATGACTAACCACACAAATGTGGTATCTGTGCTTTGAGTCGACCTGTGATGTCAGCAATTGATACATGTGCTTTGAGTACACTGATCCTGTCCACACCAATTACTAAACACATTTGAGCACTGTTGTACACTGGATGCTTGTGCATGTGCCAATGCACGATGGAGACTTCACTGCTCCCAAACCTCACTGTACCTCAATGCAAGTTTGTTACAATAGTACTCATTTGAAGATGCACGTGTATGAGCATACTAGTATCAATGATGCAAAATGCAACTATTACAAAATATAAGCACAGGACACCTGTGAATATTTGCATGCATCCCAGCTGCAATTGCGTTCTCACATGGTTCCTATGAAGAACGCCCGCCTTCCAGTCCAGCAGGATCTTCACAACTTTGACATTGCCATGGAAGCATGCCATGTGAAGTGGTGTGTAGTCCCACTGTGCACAACCTTCCCAGTCAGCTACACACACCCCATGGCGCTGCATGGCTGTGTCCATTACAGCAATGCGAAGAGCCAAAGCGGCCCTGTTGTCTCTACCAAGCTCAGATCAACAGATAGAAATCACAATCCCAACTGCCTGCAGGGACCTTCAATGCCTGGTGATAAGAACACCCACCCAACCCCTTGGTGGCAGCAAAATACGCATGAATATACAACCTTGTTATACTGCACCAAACCTTCAGCATAAACGCAATTTTTTTACCACTTGTGCATGTGCGGATTTGAGGGTGGGACGGGGTAGGCGTGGGGTGAGTGCAAAACATGTCTACAATATGGGCAATGTTGTTGATATACAGAGATATGAAGACAATGCTAACAGCTGCACTTGTACACGTGAGAAATTACAGTGTGAACGCTAAGCACACACAATGTAAATGCTATTTGAAAGGATGAAAAAGCCAGGCAAGAATATTTCCTCATAAGTTCCTTGGCTAACTTAACTTCACCCACATTGCTCTTAGCATTTACATCAGCTCCCGCCTCCAGCAGTGTTGTCACCAAGTCTGTGCCTCCACGTGTTCGAGAGCACGCCCGATGCAGTGGAGTCAAATTTTGCTGCACACACAACACAGCAAATGCAACTTAGCAAACCGCAATAGTTGGCACTTGCTGGAGCAATATCACTGTCGCTAGGTAGCCATGGCAATCCTGAAGCCCAGCATTGGCCCAAATTCTGAACCAAAAGTGCTGATCTCACCACACTTGAAAAGGAAGGCGGTCTTGCTTACAATGAACAATTATACCCGCTACACAGAATATAACATTTAACACGCCCAAGAAAACAATACACAGCTGACTACACAACTGCACGCTTGAAAGTGCTTCCATGCCAGTGGAAATGATACTGAACTTCCAGTGCCACAAATGCAAGTCCAGGGCATTTTCATGTACATTTTGGCTATCTTACGCAACCATGTATGGTGCAGTTTTCAACAATAGAATTCCAACAGGCATTCAATCTTGAAGATCAACAATTGTATTCAATTTCGATGTGCAAAAGTGGCCTTCCTGTCATCTTCAACGTGTGGAAGGCATCAAGTAAGAACTGTTGTCCAGCAGCAATTAAAAAATGTGACTGCCACGGATTGTCAAGCCTACATGCCCTTAGTGCACAGTCAGTGCCAAGGAAAGCATCTGATGCTCCAGATGATAGATTCTATCAATCATAATAGAAACTGCTTCTGCAGGAACAGTGGGAAATCTGAACCAAGAGCCTGTGTGCCACTGTGGCTGACAATGTGAAGAAACTGCAGCAGTAAATGCCCTCACATTATCGGCAGCATCTACTTGGGCATCATGGTCCAACAAACTTCGAGCAACGGTCTTGCTTTTGGCATAGTGTAGTGGTGTCCTGCCAGCCTGCACTACAAGTGAAGCAACAAAAATTCAGAATGGTGGCTTGAGCTTGAAATCTGCAGCGGAGTTCCTCATCGTCCACGCAGGTCACACTGTTCACTTGTTTTGCTGAGAACAAGCGTACAACTGTTGCATTTCCAAAACAGGGTGTAAGGAGCTGTGCTGTGCACCCAGCTGTTTGCAACGCAGAATACACTGGACTGTGGAGCGGTCCATGGATCACTGATGTTGTGCAGGGGCTGCTGTTGCTCTCTTTGCCCAGATGCAACAGTGGTGCGGAGCGCGCAGTATTTGAAGCAAGGTACTGATGATGCTCAAATGCACATTGTGGCCCTCAGCTGGATGTAGAATCCACCTTGATTGGGTATGTCATCGCATTGCACAGCACTGTGTTCACATCTGTAAGGCACAGATGGGTACTATTTCCCCCAGATGTGCGCGTTCACAATAACTATATGAACTGCAGCGAAAATGCTTCTCAGCCCTATTTTTAATGGTTGACCTGCAGATCAGTGCCAGTTGGGACCCAACAACTTGTCAGAAATCAAGCAATGAAACGACACCACTGGCATCCCCATTTGTGCGCAAAGAATCCCACTACAACACAACTATAGCATTTGAAGATATACTAGCAAAAAGAATCGCGCACCAATATTCATTTCCACTTGCCTGATCGCGCTCATTGACATCCACATGGGCACCCACTCGCATCAAATGCTCGATGGAATGCTCACCGTCACCCTCAGGTTCCATAACAGCAGTGTGAAGTGCAGATCTCCTTGCCTAATGGCATGGCCACAATAAGGTCACTGCAATGACATGTTTATGTTATGCGTACTGGGTCCACGGACAATGAGCAAGCAAGTTATGTTGCTGCAGCATTTGACATAGTGTGCAGGTGCAAAGGCTTGGATCTGGCAGGTGATGTTATAAACTGTGAGCCACAGGAATCACAGTAGAAACATATGCCCCGGATGGTTGGCTGACATCCAACAACACAATGTATGCATATTTTTGGATCAGCCCATGCCCGATGATATTGGAATACAGACTGCAACCTCAAATCGTGTCTCACTGCACAAGGTGCAAGTCTGCACGTTCAAACTTCACTGAGTGTACACTGGTCTTGCAGGTGATCAGTTGTGTAGTTTTGCAAACAAAATGGTCCCAGAAGTGCACTTGCCACCATTCACGCCAACAACAGAAGAGAAAAAGAAATCAACAAGAGAGAAAAGGTCAAGAAAGAGACAAGCAATCTCTTCAAGTGGACATAGCAAGGCACCATGCCAAAGCAAGGCCACACCAAAAAAGAGTGGTACTTGCAATCTAGGCCTGTCAACTGTCTCTAGGCCTGTCAACTGTCTCTATTGGGTTATTTACTGCTGACAGTGAGCACTGGGAGAGGGAGGAGGGAGAAACGAATTGAAAAACTGCTCATGTGTGCTCACCGCCCTTTCTGAGCCCAGCCTGTGTCTCAGGTATGGATAACCCCAAAAGATCGTGGCCAATGCTCCGACCAGCAACACCAGCAAGGTAATGCCTGTGGATACCTGAAGAGACAAACATCCAATGTTGCTGAATAGTGCAAACAACATCACCAACCATTGGCACACGATGTACGATTGGAAATGGAACAGTTGTGGCAACAACAGCTGGGTGTGTCACCCCAACAAGGGGAAACCAAATGAAGATCGTAGCAGAACACCAAGAAGAAGGCAAAAGGAGGCATCCCATTTGTGCCTCTCACCACAAAGAAGCAGCAGCATGCTCTCTGGGAACCAGTGACCCATTCGCCAACTGCAATGTGCACCAGCACCTACTCAGGTCCTCAGATCAATGCAACAATCAAAAGCTGTGCAGTCAAACCAAGCTACGAACATGTTGTGGACATGTATTGGTGGATCTGGGGCCAAAACCCTGATCGCCTAAAGGAAAAAGCTGGCATCTGGTGGCGTCCAGCGGAAGGGTGCAGTGCCAACCTTCCTAACCTATCAATTCATGTGACACCACACTCACCAGTATGTCCTTGATTGCATCAGCACCCATGTTCGCTGCCATCCACAACTTCAGTTGATCAAGAATTTCTCTCAATGTTGGCGCATGCGGTACATCCTCTGTTGCACTGGCCTTTGATTCTTCATCACTCAATGGGATCATGCTGTTGGGCTGCTGTGTGTCAATCCTGCCAATTTCCCCAAAATGAAGCAAAATCAGTGCATGTAATGTGGAAGTATTGCTGCACAACCAACGGCTACCAAATATGGCCTTTGCCCATAGCTGGAAACACAACTTGAACAGGTTATTCAGTATGGCCTGGCAAATATATGATCCACCGCATGTTTCCTTGTGTGGCATGCAAGACAGAGGGAAATTCCAAACTCAATCTGCAGATTGCGCTTGCCACTGTGGTTTTATCAAGCTAGGGACTGGCCAGGATCACCAACACAGATGACAACAGTAAGACAGTTCAAAGTACACAATGGCAGGGACATTGATACTGCAACAAGTTGGGCCTTGCATCCACTGCAAAGGATCAGAACAAGTTAGGTTCGTGGACACTCACAAAATCAACTCAGTTTGCAGGCTGCGGTCCTCTTCTGTGATCCATGTTTTGCTGACAACACTTCCCTCAAGGCGATCCTCCTGTTTGCAAACAGCCAGTCCTTCAATCGCAGTGGCTACCTGCCAGCCATTTCAGCACACATGGATGGACACATGAGCAGGAACGATGACATCCATTTCAGGCATCCCACCTTCACACCTGCCAAATTGGCTCCGCAATTGTGGAAGAGCCATAGCTTGCACAGCCAGAGTGCTGTGCAAACCTCCTGTTCAGTCACAGGATCATGCACTGCATTCATGTAAACAGCTGTGGACTGATAAAAAACTGCCTATTTCGAAGTGCGAACAGCTCTGTTCCAAGACTATGAAATGAAGATGCCCCAAACTTGTGTTAATCTGTCCTTAAGTGCCCACAATGCATTCTTCCTTATCTCCCAATCATTCACACACTCGTGTCAATCTCACCTTGTCAGCGAGTGATGTTGATGCCATTGCTTCCTGAATCCATTGGAGGAAGCTGGCCACACGAGTATACAGCACTGCAGAGTCGTTCTGGCCATCCTGAAAGCAGTTGTCAGCCCTGGATGTCACCCCCATAAGGACACCATGCAGGGCGGTTTCCTCCATAGCAGAAGGCCATCCGTCAAACAACAGCAGAGGTCCTCCTGAGTCTCCTGACATACCACAGGAATGGTGTTACTTGGCTAGGTCAACAACTCAACTGCAAACCCAGACAACAAATTATAGGTCAGGATTCTTCTATCGTTTCCTTGCCTTGGAGCCCATAAGATACGAGGTCAACAGTTGTCAGCACACCCAGTGGTGGCAACCTCCCGTCAGCTTGTCAACGCCCAAGTGATGACAAGGAAAACATGTTTGTATGCCATCCTGGCAACGACTGAGAGAGGCAACTTCTCTTCTGGCAAGACAGAATGTGCCTGTCATCGCTAGATCCTCAGAGAGGCATCTATTTGTCAATGTCGGCGAATGCTATCCATCATGTTTCCCACATAGAGCAAAGAAGATGGCATCCTCAGCAACTATTGTATCAAAAACGCCGGATTGTGCCAATGTAGCAGTTCCAGCTCCCTACCTTTGCAAGCCCTCCTCCCCCGACCAGAGACACACAAAATGCTGTCACCTTGAGCTTTCAAGCCATTCATGCAGTAATGACTGTCCACGATTCTTAGGTCATCAGCCATCTGGAGGGTGAAGTCCACCGGTGGTCCAAAGCCCTTGTGGCGGCCAACATGGTGGCCCCAGCCCAGAGTGAATAAGTTTGACTGCAAAACTGATGTTGCAAGGCTGTGGTGCCAGAGGGGCCATGACGCATTTGGAACAGATTGTGAAAGTCGAGCAAGAGCGATGTCAGGGCCACTAGATGTTTCCCCACTCCATTTTGGATGTGGTATCATTTCTTCAACAATCATCACCTGATCACGGGAGAGAAGCACACATCCACCGGCCAATCAGCTAATAAAGCAGCCATGCCCCAGTTGCTGTCAAGGCAGGCAACACTGTGTAGGTTTCTTCACTTGTACATTGCCATGAGCTGGCCAGCCCATCCCATGCTCAGCCCCAAGCTGGTGCAAGCCTTGTCATGCCCATGTACAAGGAGATCATCAGCACACCCTGCCCGCTTGTGCTATGGGCCACTGCAAATCCTGTTGCAGTCGTGTGTGGTTCCTGTTCATTGTGAAAAAAGGACACTGTCCCAGAGGCAACAAGACACAGTACCAGCATGTAGACCTATGTTGATTGCAAGCACGACCAGCAAGCCAACAAGCTAAGCAAGCACAACACTTCAGTGCCCTGACCGCACTCACCACTACACCAGGTGTGTGCTCATCGTCATTGAGTCCCTGAGCTCCAATGTGCACAAAGGGGGTCATTCCAGTCTTTTCTATGCAGTGTGCCGCCGTTAGCACGTACAGGGGGTCGATGAGAGTTCCCCCGCAGACATGTATATGCCCAATTGTAGACTTGAAGCTCGCCATGTACGGGAAACCATCCTGTGGGGCACTTTCTCCTTCCTGGAATGGAAATAACAACAATCACTGGGCTGCATCACCTTCAAAGGCAGCAGAGACCAGATGGCAGAGCCAACCACTTCAGCAAGCCTTTACTCGCACCAAATGAAGTGGGCTCCAGATGCTGGCAAATGAGCAGGCCAGCACAGATGCATTGCATCCATCTTGTAAAGCTGTGCAAGAAGCTGCGCAAATCTCAACCTGGCCCAATGTGCTCATGGATTGGTTCCAGTCTTGTCTTTTAAGTGCAGAGTTTGGAGACTCCCAGATCCAAAGACAAATGTCGTCCTTACCTCGATGGAGCTCTTGCTGCCTGGCACCCCAAGCCCTGACCCTCCAGTGCTCGCAAGACCACCTGGCACTGCCAACACACACAGTAACTTGGTCGGGACTATATGCCGGACAGTCCTGAACAGGAACAAACTCAGGCCCAAGGAACATCCATTACCATTGAATTAGGACAGGGCAACAGCAGGGAGCGTATACACATAAACCCTTCTATTCACAATAGAGTCAAGGTGGGAAGGGAACACATACGTCAGTTGCTAGAAGCCATGATTGTGCAGAACATTACCAGGTGGCATTCAGCCAATCAGCTCTGTGTGCCCATCCTGTATGCTGTTCCTCTGTTTGACACATTGGACTTTCACCAGTGTGCCATACAGGCGAAAGTTGATCTAGTTTTTGTGTCACCGCAAGTGGGAACCAGGGAATCCTTAAACAAATCAACTTACCACTCTGAATGCAAGTGCCATCACCACATGCCGATCCTAATATTGCAGCCAGGGCAACGGAAAGGTAGCACAGCCTCTTGGTGAAGGCAGCAGCAGAATATGTGCTTCTGCCTGCAAATGCTCAACATGAAAAGTCAGGACCTGCCCCGAACATGACCCAGGTTTGATGAGGTCTCAAAGTGCAGATGCAAAATGGTGTATTGACCAGACAACGACCCTGGCTGGGGTATGTGTCCACACTGGGGCCGATAGACGTTCCATATTGACATTGGAATGTTTCGCAGGTCACAAGGCTGCCAAGTTGAAATGCCTCCAAAACCTTGTGAATGTCAGAGCCAGGGATTGTTTGTGTGCACGCTACAACACCACTGTATTGTGACACACTGCCACCCAAGGCAAGAACCACTTTGCAAACAACACAGTGCAGGGTGCAAAGCAGGGTACAATTAGTGACCAAGCACAACTGTGCACGCAAAGAATATTTGATGTATATCCCCAGGTATAATGACCACTGAATTACAGCTGATATATATGGCTGCAGAGTGTCCCGATCTGATAGCATGCACATCATTCCCAGTGACGCAGGCGTATTGTATTCCGTATATAGCCATGTGCATGTTGACACTGCCTTCATAGACGTCTACATCATTTCCCACTGCATGGGACAGCGCCTCAATATCACTTTCTACAGGAACAGGGCGCCCATTGAGTGACACGTTTCCCATGCTGTTGCAGCGAATCCTCAAGCACAACTTGTGGTGGATCGCCACGTCCTATTGACAGCTTCTATAGCATGAGAAAGTGAACGCCCTCACCTCTGCCCAAGATGCATTGATGCTGTCCCATTCTGCACTATTGTAGGGTTGGTGGAGGGTAGGAACGTGGGCAAGCAACGACTTCCTGTCGTTGTTCTGTGTCCATACAGTTGGCGATTTAGAGTTGAATTGCTGCCTGGAGCCATCAACGAACCCTGCGAGTCAATGCACGTGCGATCAAAAGTGGCTTCCAGAACCATGTCCGCATTGTGCGCCACGATGCCTGTCATTCCCTTCGCAGGTGCAAGGGCCTTCACTGTCGCGTGTAGTTGACAATCGTAGCCAACGAAACTCACACAAAGGGCCACAGCCCGTGTCCGGACTCTCGAAGTTCATACAGCAGTACAAGAACATTCGGGGAGGCAGGCGGCACGACATGACGATGGCTAACTGCTCCAATTCAACACCAAATGCACGGGCGGACCAGCCTGACAACTTCAACAACACGATACGACAGCTCTCCAAGCAGTAGTAGCAGTGGTCAGCGCCCGCTGGGCTGCGAGCCGCCATACGGCATAGCGCAATCCCCATACATTCAGAAGGCAACCCACCGTTGACTAGCTACAACGGGTGGCAAGGACGCGGCGGGGAGCCGCGTGTACCCCGAAGCCTAGCGCGCCCGCTGGAAAGGACGAACGGCCATAGTTGTGTCACCCCCCCTCCCCGCGTTGCGGCGCCGTGCAAAGATTGAGCAGGCGACAACAACAACAACAACATACGGATAACTACCGTCCAGAGGATTCCAGAACCATTCATTTTGCAATTGCAAAATTCTACGGTCATCTTGCACATCCAGGTCCAGGTGTCCTGCGTCCTTCCCAATTCTCGGGGGCCCTTTTCATCGAAACTGTCGACACCAGAGGAGCTGGCAGGCTCATGCGATGCGATGTCCGCGACGTGCTCCCATAGAACATTTGCGGAAGCGAACTGGCGATGGAACCATCTCGCAACTGTGTGCATTTCGTTCCCATGTGCAGGTTACGCGCCGATGCCATCGGCATGATGGGCGAAAGCGCTGCTAAAGGCAAGAAGGGGTCTCCGAAACGTGGGAATCGCTTTGCAAAGCGATACAGGAGTTTGCCACTTTTGCCTGTTCTGCTTGCACGGCTTAACTTGAAAGACGTGTTCCCAACGGGTGAGGAAACGGGGCTCGGGCTCTCGCCCAGCTGCACGCGCACAGCACAAAAGTCAACGACAAACCGCCCGTGTCCCACAATCCTTCAAGCATTGGAAGGATGAACAGATAAAATCTCAGCACAAAATTGCGGATACAGAACGTCACGGCAACAAACGCAGGCGTTCTTCACTCTGACATATTATACAACTACCAAGAAACATTGGATACATCACCAAACCATTGCAGCTGGTCCCGGCAAGACAAATCAATCAGATTAGCCATTTTGCGTTCTTGTCGCAACCCTGCCTATTGGGTGCACCTCCTTCACGACCATTCACGTTCCGCTATCTGAATGATGGACTAAAATTTTATTGCCGCCATAGGAAACGTCTTCATGCGGCACAAACACCACCAAAATCAGCTTCTGATTTGTTTTGCATTTGAATTCCAAGTTCCCGGCACCAGAATTTTGTAGCTGCTCGCTGTCATTTTTGCTCCAAGTGGTCGGGGCAAGCTGCTCGTAAAGCGCCCTCGCGTGCACCCATGGCAAATTGCCGACAAGTACGGGATGAAGTTGCATGCAGCGTGGCGTACAACCGCCCAAATGCAGCCAACCAACTTGCCCAGGAACACACATAGCCATCCAGTTGCATCCTTGTTCTCGAAGTCGCTGTCCGCCGCCTGGGGTGGTGTGGCTTCACGCCGAACCAAATCGGCGGAGAAGCTGTGTCTCGTGCACGAGCGCGTCTCGTCGACGCATGCCTGTTCAGTGGAACCTCGGATTTTCTTCAACCATCGCCAATTCTGCTCTGTCCCCTATCTTTCCGCTACTCTTTGGATCACGCATCAGAATGTGAGAATGCGGTGGTGAGAGCTCGACACGAAGTGCCGCAGAGCAATTGCGTGGCTGGCGAAAGCAGGCTTGGTTTTTACGCCGTAAAAACTGATCGTATTTACGTTTTTACGCGCAAAAACAGTTTTTACGTTTTTACGCGTAAAAATGAGTAAAAGTACGTAAATACAACGTAAAAACTGCCTGGTGCACATAAGGACGGTACACGCAGACTTGCGGAGTCCGGAGAATGGCAGCCAGACGCCCTGGAAGCGGCAGAAAACGAGTTTTTGTTGAGCCCCATCATCGCCCTTGCCAAGGGCGATGTAGACATTGTGCTGCGGGTGCTGGAGATGGCGGAGCACTGATCATCGTACGTAACTTTCATCGTGTAACCTAGGTGTCGTAAGGACCCGTAAAAACGTAAAAATAGCCGGCAAAATAGGCCCTTTTCCAAATTTATGTTTTTACGCGTAAAAACGTAAAAGTAAAAACGTAAACGTAAACGTAAAAACCAAGCCTGGGCGAGAGCGACACGGCAGGCTGAGCGCCTCTCTCTTTCCCCCCGCTGCGCGGTGTGGAGATTTCCAGAAGGTGCAATATGCCAAACACGGCCGATCTGCGAGATGAAAGCACAAATGCATGCTATTGCTGTCAGTGTGCTCATGTAATCCAGAAATTCCAATCAATCACTCTGTCTTCCCTTTGAGGTCCAGTGCCTCAGGCGCCCCACTTTGTCGACTTTGGCAAGGTTAGCGACAAACTGGAGTCGCTGGGGTTGATGTTGTTTGCAGGAACCACTATTGATAGTGATATCACTAGGAATCAAAGCTGTCAAAATGTCCAAACAGGGATGATTCTTCCACAATTTGCTTCGCCACGCAAACCTCCAACGTGTCGGCCAAAGTGTCTCCAATGATACCTCCTAGGGCTGCCGCCATCCCTGCCATCTCTTCAAGCGTCCCTTTACTCAATCCTCTAGTCATCCCAATATTTTTCATCGTCCCTGCTATACGGTATCTCCGTAATATTTGCATCTACATGTACCAAGTGCCCAGGCTTTTGCAATGCCATATCTGACTATTGCCCTTTGAATCCAGTCCATGTCAACTTCCCATGCCAGGGTGGCACTTTTGATGTCCACAAATTAGCTTGGCAAGGACGCAGGCATTGATGGCATGGAACACCTCCCACGGGTGACGCTGGGCAACAGTTTGAGACCAAGGAACGAAATTTTGAATGACGGGCTCGCGTTTCGGACATGCGCGAATCAGTTTGATGCAGCACCTTTTTGTTATGCTCGAATTTGGCAGTGTCGGGCAGTGGTTTGCTCTTGAAATTCAGAAACGGATATTAGCATACTCATCTCTCCGTTACTGACTGTCAAGAGCGAACTACCACAAGGCCCAAATGACGTCCCCGCCAAGGAGCTCGCCCTTGAGCTACGACATAGCAATTCGCAGCTCATGATATGCAGGCTATCACAGAAGGGAAAAGGGGAACATAGGATCGTGTGTCGTATGATCGTTATTTTGATCATCGGGTCAGCGCAGTCAACGAGTTGTGATCGGAGATATGTGCGAGGGCTCTGCCGATTTGTCCGGCGTTGTGAGGGCAACCGGAGGCATATTCTGCTGCGGTCACCTATCCCCTTGGCAGGTTTGGATCCATTAATCCAGAGACTGCGTGTGAACGCGGGCCTAGACACGCGTATCTCCCAGAATACTTTCGGGGAGATCCAATGCTGTGTTTAATAGCTGGTAGGATGGGGGCATTCGATTGATCTATGTCCAGTCTCTCCTCAACTCAAAGAAGGCTCAGCGATCACCGCCTACCTCGTTTCTTCCTTGGAGCCCACCCCTTACATAGTGAGCTTGATTTTCGGATTATGTGAACAATGAAGCACTGCGGCTCAGTCCTTTGTTCCAAGTAGCCAACTTTGGGCAATCTACAATGACAGTGATGCCCTCGTTAAACAAAATGCAACAGCTTTCCTTGGTTGACGAAAAGTTTCGCAACGGATGGAGATAGACAGCAGGGGTGAAAATTTGCAGGTGTCATGGCCAGCGCGGGAATTGGATGGGAAGAAGATCCCATCGGGCAGCAACTGAAAGCAAGTCATTTTTTGCATTCTACCGAAACATCCCTACTTGTGCGTTTGCGCGGGCTTTCGGTCTATGCTCCACTCCCCTACCTACACAGTATTTTAGAAATGTCAAATTTTGCATAAACGAAAATGCAGCATGCCAGAACAATGGTGCGCTGGTATTCGACACAAGCAGCATGTCAAAGCTGTTGCACCTTTTGTCCTTGCGACGAAAACGTAGCTATTTTTTTAATGCAAGGAACAAGCTTTCGTGCAAAATGTCGGTAAGGGGGCCATAAAAAACAACAAAACGTGCATTTTGCGCACTAGCAAAATGCAAGAAAAAGGCCATATCAATAGGGATGCACACAAACGTGCCATTTTTCGGGGCCCACACGCGTGGGAAAACCACAATGTTGCGCACAAAAAGAATGGGTATGAAGCCGGTCTGGGACGCCTGCAGCCAACCACAATCAATGCATGCGACCCACAGGCTGTGGGTGCAGCATGGCTTCGCACTAACAATTACAACTGGCGATGCACACTATGGAAATCACAAGCCGCTAGTTATAGAAGTGGCCCCTCCCCTGTCTAGCACATTTCATCCCAACGCTCCAGCTCCGCCTGGAGACGCCGTTTGTACTGGGGGTGGATGCACCCCCTCCCAACCCCATTGGCCTCCAACCAAACATCGCAAATAACGTTGTCGGAGGACACCTCCCCCTGCATTTGCCGCCCTTCCACCCAGCGCCCATTGAGCTGGGCATCGTCCGCGGCGTCAAAACGGAGGGTCCCCAAGTTGTAGGGGGGTTGGGGCTGGAACTCGCTCTCGTAGTACGCGACTGTGAATACTTTCTTCACCGCAGAATCACACCCCTCCGCGGCCCTGGCCCCCTTGACAAGGGCAATGTCGAAGCGCCGGCCCCATTCCTTGGCATCGGCGTCGGACATGGCGATGGCCACCTGGTGGCCGGCTGCTATGTCTCGCGCGGCGTCAAAGGGGACATACTCTCTGTCGTTTGGGAGAGCGGAGAGGTGTCCAAATAGCAGGGGGCGCTCCCCGGGCACCGGGCCAATGTCCCTGCGGGCGACACCGCCAGTGTGATGGTGAGGCAACCACGGGGAGGGGGGCAAGCAAGTGGAATCACCGCGGGCGGACGGGATGTTGCACACGGCGGCGCGCGTACCTTGCGACGGGTGGAGCGGGGGCGTTGGAGGCGCTGCTGGGCGCAGTGGAGGGGGTGGCCAGCACGGCGGGTGACAAGCTGTCCAGCCGAAGTGCGGCCCCCTCGTCGATGGCGAACGTGGGTCTGCCACTCCCGTCGAGAGGGAATGTGCGCTCGTGTGAGGCAATGAAGCCCTCCCACCAGCGCACGGCCTTGGCCATCCGGTGGAGCTTGCGGCGTTTGATGTCCTCTGCGGCGGCGGGGTCCCCACACACGTCAAGTTGACGCCTCCACCTGTCAATCTTCCCGATGACCCTCTTCTTGACGTCCTCGAAGTCCTGAAGTGCTGCCCGTGGCTCCCAGCGGAGGTCGGCGAACCGCGGTGCGGGCTTCCCCGGGACGAACACCGGCCATCCCCGGCCGTCGGGCGTGCCCACCCACGGGCTGTCCTCCCTGTCGTGTTCGCGGGCGAACACGACGGGCTCCCCCCCCTCCAGGACGAACTTGAAGGAGTGGAAGCACCTGCCCAAAGGATGACACGCAGCAATGAAGCAGTGTGGAGCCGGGGAGGCGTCATTGCGGCGGGCGCCGTCCGCTGGCGGACCAGGCGGCAGGCGGCACACCGGCATATACCGTGGGGTGTACAACCAAAACGCTGTGGGAAACGGCGCGGGTTTGCGCGCGTCGTGCGCGCGAACCTTAGATGCCTGACAGCAAACTTGGGAAGGCAGCGGACACAAACCACACCCTTGACCAGGAGAAGGGAAGGGTCGTGTGGAGGACACGTCCAAGGGCAGGCGCACAGGTCCTCTCTAGCAGGCGAGTCGCTCATTGCCTGCGAGTAGTAGCGAGGAGGACACGGCGAAAGGGTGAAGCCGCTGCTTGCAATCAAGGCCGAGGGTGGCCAGCCGGGAAGAAAGTGACGCCGCACGAGCTGGATCGGGGGTGTGGAAGAAAGCGAGGCGCACGCCGAGGCAGCAACTCCGCATCCGCGCGCGCGGCGCGCGCGAACGCACGCCAGCCCCACGCACGGCGAGGGACGGCCAGCAGAGGTCGCACGGGTCGGCCACTGCAAGCGCACCTCTTGTTGTCCCGTCCCGTTCCGAGGCCTCTGAAGGTGTGCATCCGGACGCCCGCGTCCCCGTCCTCGCCGTCCTCATCCTCCTCCTCGACGCCCCGCCGGCGATCGCGCTTGTACCTCAGGAGGCGCCGGAAGTCGGCGACGCGGTCCACCCGCGTGTTCACCTTCCGCGAGCTCCCCACGCTCGCGTGATCCCCCCACGCCCGGTGCGCAACGCCCATCAGGTCCTCCAGGCAGAGCGCCCCCTCGCGGTTGATGGCGGAGGCCACGAGGCTGAACGTGGCGTCTATCTCCTGGTGCGTGTGGCCCACCGGCAGGAAGAAGACGCGCACCTCCTTGAACACCCCCTCCGCCACCAGCATGGCGCAGAACCCGAGGAGGTAATGGTTCTTGTTGTCCTTCGCCGTGTTGTCCATCTGCAGGTGCAGGACGGGGGGCAGGCAGGGGCGGCGGGGCAGCAGCTCCGGGGCGGCGGCGTCGCAGCGGGCCACGTCTCTGATCATCTTGCAGAGGCACGTAAGCGTGAGGTTGCTGGACGCCGCCCATTCCGGGAACGACCAGAAGCCCCACCACCCGTGGCCGTAGGCGATCCCGCCCATCAGCTTGGTGGTGAGGGGCAGGCCCACCTCGTCCGCCTTGCTTTTGGCCATTTCGTGCGGGATCGCCGTTTTGGCTTGGTCCATGCCGTCGATATTCAGGTACAGGACCTCCTCGGGGTGGTCCAGGGCGTGCCGCCTCCTTTCCTCCATCGCCCTCCTCGCCGCGGCCACGTACGCCTCGTGCTTGTGGAGTATCCGCTGGGCGGCGTCCCTGGCCGGCCCCGTGGCGAGGTTGGTGGTCTCCCTCAGCCTCACGCACGTGTCGCACTTGGCGAAGGGCTGGTGCCGGTACGTGCGCACCTGGGGACGGCAACCGCAGAAAAATCGGGCTCAGGGCTCGTCGTCAGCACACTGCCACAGACGCCCGCAGCCAAACGTGCCTGGAGTGTCTGGAAGACGAGGGGGAGGGCCTGGGGCCGCGGGCCGCAGCTTACCTGGAAGTGGCGTTGAAGCCACGTCCTGCGGAAGGTGGTGTAGGAGACGGGCTGCTGGGGGGGCTGGCGGGCGGCTGTCGCGCGGCGGTAGTACTCGTAGACGGACTGCAGGGTGGAGAACAGCCCCGCCGGCAGGAACTCCTTGGCCTTGACCTCCCCGGTGCGCCGGTCCCTGACCGTGCGGTCGGGGAAGGGCTGGGCGAGGCGGCCGACGAGGTCCCGCAGCCAGTCGGCGCAGTCGTACCTCCCCTTCCCGTGGCGGTGGGTCCTCCAGTTTCCGTGGTGGCGCACCTTCGGCACAACCCCGCTCCGGCCCCGCCCCTGCGTGCTCTTGCGGTACACGGTGTCGGCGCAGACGCCGTGCCACAAGGCGAACGCCTTGATGCACACCAGCTTGCCCCTAACCCTCCACTCGTACCGCTGGCGACGGGGCACGGCGGGGCCGCCGTCTCCACCTGACACCTCTGCAGAGGCGTCTCCAACCCGGCAGCGCGAGATGTCCGCCCGGAGGTCGGCGTCCGCCTCGTCGAAGCGGCGAATCGCCCGCACGACCTTCCTTGCCACCAGCTCTTCGGCCGTGAAGAGCTGGTGGCACTGGCGGTGGCAGCACTGCGTGGGGACGCCCGAGGCAAGGGCGTCGGTGACGGCCCTCTCCATTTTCTCGAGCCTTCTCCTCTTCGCCGGCTTGGGCGAGTCTTCGGCGAGGTCGCGCCTGCCCCCCTGGCCATCCCCGCAGGTCGACCTTCGCTTCCTGGGGGACGTCATCTCCTCGAAGCGGTCGTGCATCATCTCGACGGTCTCCTCTCGCACGCGGCTGGACGAGGCGCCGGACGCTGGCGTGGCGAGGTGCGAGAGGTACGAAGCCGGGATGTCGCGCGACGCGGAACTGCTGCCACTTCGCGGCGTGGCGCTGCTTGAAATGGACGAGGTCGCTAACTCCATCACGCACGCGGGTCCTGGACGATGGACAAAGAGCGCGGTGTCACTAATTGAACCCGGCGAGGTTGTCGGGGATCCGGTCGGTGGAGAAGGCGTGCCGCTCGCGAACTCGGGGGAAGCGCGGACCCCTGGGCAATCGTCAGCTGGAAAAGGGAACAGCGCCGCGCCGACGCCCTTAAAGGTTTGCGCGCGCCGCGCGCGCAAACACCGATCAGCAACACGCAGACTTTGATCATGAAGTGGACCGCTCGAAAACAGTTTGCACGAACCATTGTGCCTGCCCGACGACATTGTCGCATCAGGCGAAGGGTCTTCTGGAGCTGCGTTTGCGCGCGTCGCGCGCGCAAACTGCAAGGCCCCCGACCTTGCGGGTGGACCGCGACGCAGGTCCGTTCCGCGCCACTGCCGTCCGTTCACAACCATGTTCGGATTGGCGGCGGTCTGCGAGCGCTGTCGGCCGTGCGTTTTGCGCCGACGGCGTCCGTGCTCGACTGGCATGGGGAGGAGACTCTTGCGCGCGTGGCGCGCGCGAAGGGGGGCTCGCTCCGCGTCGCGGGCGTCCATGCACGTCGGCGCGAGCTCGTGCCCCACGCACTGCAAGGGGAGGCAGATCCGGCGTCACATGTGGTGGGCTGCACGCGCGCGCCGCCCGCGCAAAGACACCACTGGACGAAGGGTCCACATGTGGCGGACCGCCGGGGGGACGCGCTCCGCGCTGCGGGCGTCCACGAACACTGACGCGTGCTCTTGCCGGGCGTAATGGGGGCAGCAGATCCGCCGCCACATGTGGGGGCCTCTTTGCGCGCGCCGCCCGCGCGAAACACCACCGGACGGGGACGGGGCCACATGTGGACGGCCTGCCGGAGCCTCCCAGGCAGGGCCCCCGAAGCTTCCCGGTGGCGCAGCCAGCCATCATAGCTGCCGACGGCGGCTGGATGCCAGATCTGGCGTGGGAAGAACGAAAACCAACCGCCGCCGGCGACGACGGCGCCCGATGGACGCGAGCGGGGCGCCAGGGGCACGGCGGCGTGCGCATGGCGGCGGGGCGCACCTGGATGGCGGTGTCGATGCGGTCCCAGCGGCGCGGCGTGCTCCTCCATGCGCGGTGGGCGGGCGGCGGCACGGCGACAAATGACCACACGACAACGAATGCCGCGTATGAGGCTGTGGGAGAATCTGCCGAATCGGAATATTCGCCACGTCAGGATTCGGGCGCGTGGCCCCCACGCGCCTGGGTCCGCGCAACCACGGGATTGAGTGATGGGCGTGTGCCCGGCACGTGCCCGAATCCTGACGTGGCGAATATTCCGATTCGGCAGATCTGGGGATGCTGATACTGGGCGATCTGGTCCACGGGGCCGCACTGACCCCCACCCGCATGGCCACCGCCGCCGTCGAGCCGCCCACGCCGAGCGCATTCAGGTGCGTCGCAACTGGCGCTGGCACCGCCATGCGCCACGGCGCGGGGCCTCGTCGCCCTGCACGCCGCCATTTGGTTGCCTCGCTAGCCGCTTGCGGAAGGAGCTTCCTTCCTTGCATTGCGGTCGTGAGACGGGGTTGCCATGTACTGCGCGACGGCCGAGCTCATGCGCGCGCACGTGGTGGGCTGCTTGCATTGGAGGAGAGATCGCTGCGATGGGATGGCGTGCCGTTGACGCGCGGTCACATGTGCGGGCGTTCTCGGCAGCCGCATTTCACAGGTGCGGGGTTTGCGCGCGCGCCGCGCGCAAGCGCCCCACATGTAGCGGACTTCGCCTGGGATGGGAAAGGGGGCCGCCGGTGAAATCATGCGTCACATGCAAGCCGCAAACGGCCGGCGCCGTTTTTCGCAGCCGCCAGTCGACGGAGGTGGCCACATGCGACCGACCATCCGCCCTGGTCATTGTCCCGCAGCGCTGCCGGCCAATGCCGCATGCTGCATGAACACGCGGGATGTGCCCGGCGGAACGGGCCTTCGCGGTCGTTGGACGGGCAAGAGCCAGTAGCAGTTTGCGCGCGCGACGCGCGCAAACTGCAGGCCGACAAAGCAGCGGGCTGTCTCAGAGCAAGGCAATGATGCGATGTCTAAAAGTTTTACAAGAGAGTCTGTCTCAATTCCCCTCCCCCGCACGTCACAGGGTCCGAACTACTCCGACATCGTGGAGTGGGAGCCAGCCTCAGAGGCCTGCGTCTCTGCGACCCCGGTAGCCAACGGAGACGAGGTGGGTTCGTGGGTCCCTCCGGCAACGCCGGCGTCGATGGCGCCCGGAACCGCAGCCTCGACAGCGGCGGCTGGGGCCTCGTCGACGGGCAGGTGCGCTGACGCGGATCCCGTCGCGGCCATCAGCGGCGCTTTCAGCGTTGACCGCCACCGGTCCTCCTCTTCCTTCGAGGGCCACTCTTCGTAGCACCCCGCCCAGACCGCGGCTTCCAGGGCCTGCTCCTTCTCCGCCGTGTCGTTGTGGTCGTCCTTGTTGTTCCGGTTCCACTCGGTGAAGTCCTTGGCCTGCTGGAGGGTCAGGGTCCTCCCGGCCGCTATCGTGCGGAGGAAGTACTTGGTGTCCGCGAACACCTCCTGGGCGAGGGCGCCCCCCCTTTTCTTCATGAGGGCAATGTCCTCCCGGGGGATGGACCGGAAGAACGGCTCGGCCAGCCTGGCGCACGCCCCCCCGAATATGTGCTTGATGCTGTCCATGACAGCCACGTTTTTGAGGAACGCCTGGAAGTTCTCGGGGAGCGGCGCGGACCCGGTGGCCGTGTGCTGCGTGGACAAACAGTCGAGGGTGAGTACCGGGAGGAAATTGGGATCGTCTGCTGTTGAGGGTACGCGCGCGCAGAGCGCGCAAACAGGGGAGGAATGCACTCACCGCATCGTCGATCAGACCGGGCTTCTCCAGTGACTCCGCCAGTTCCTGCACGGCGCGGGCCTCCGGGTTGCGGCCGGCCTCCAGCGCGGCGAATAGCTGGCCCTCCCGGTGAAAGAGGGTCTGGAGGCGGCGCCGGGCGCAGCTGTTCTGCACGGCGTCCGTCTCGAACCCCAGCGCGTCGCGTCCCTCCAGGAGGGCGGCGACCATCGCCGTGCCGGTGCCGTTGCACAGGCTCAGCACCGACCCCAGGCTCGGCGACAGAAGGCGCACCAGGAGCCGCGACTCCTCCAGCGACTTCTGGGTGCGGTTCACCTTCCGCTTCCGGTCCCCCACCAGCACCGCGTCCAGCTCGTGCCTGCCGCACTTCGACGACGCCTCCGGCTTGGGGAAGAAATATGTCATCCTCCCCCCCAGCCGGCCCCCGAGATCATCCGCCCTCACACCGTCCTGGCCGTGGTTGATCTTCACAACCAGGATGGGGATGCCGTGGCCGGGCGTCTTCGCCCCTTTACGGAGGTGGGCCTTCTCGTCCCGGCCCATGGTGATGACGAAATGGCCCCTGACGGGGTAGTCCTTTGCAGTGGCCCACGCGTTTACGGCCTCCAGCATCTCGTGGACGTCCTCGTGGCGGGTGTAGATGGCCACGTTGAAGTGGCGGGCGCCTTTTACGCGCTTGGCGGAGGGCGGCAGGATGCCCGAAGCGTGGCAGGCGTTCAGCGCCCGGCGGACGTCCGCACCCTTCCAGCGCTCCCCCTCCTCGTCCCAGGGAAGGCCCACCTCCGGATCGTGCTTCTTCATACCAAAAGGTGGGTCGATGAGGACAAGTTCCGCCTCCTGGGACCAGCCCTCCGCGTGCTTGTAGGCGGCCCGTTCCCTGGCGTCGCCCTCGACGAGCCGCGCCTTCACAACCTTGCGGTGGGAGAGGAGCGTGATGGGGTCGTGGTGGCCGAAGTCCACACCCAGCCTGGGGACGACCCACCGTGCCACCTGCATCGGCCGCCACGGCACGAACCCCCCAGCCAGCGCCCGCCTGCGGACCTCCTTCTCCTCGGTAACCTCTTGTCCCAGCGCGGCGCAGTGCGCATAGGCAGCCAGTGTCATGCGGGCCGTCCTGGCCAGGGGATCGGGGAGGTGCTCGTCGTCAATGCGAATGTCGGCGTCTATGGCGGGGAAGCGCATGGCCATCGTGTGCACCCTGCTGTCGCCCTCCTTTTCGGGCTTTGGGGGGGACGGCGGCCGGGGCGGCAGGTCGTGGCCGGGTATCCACTCCGGGGCTTCCCTTGACTGAACGTCGGCGTCAGTGAATTTGGCGGGGGGGTTGTTGTAGATGTCCCACCGCCAGCCCCTGGCCCGGGACCCCATGAACGGCTTGAGGAAGTCGAAGAGGTCGGCGGTGGTGAACCCGGCGTCGGTTCTCAGACCATCCCAGGCCTCTTCCCCCGACAGGTCGTACTCGACCTGCTTCTGGGTGATGCCCGTGGTCTGCCTTGGATCCGCCTGCGCAGCGCACGTGCCGTTGGTGCGACGTAAGAAAGAAGCGGGGAATGGGGGGTAGCGGTTCGCGCGCGCAGCGCGCGCAAACGGAAAGGGACGCCGCCGTTCAAATATGACAGCACCGGCCACAGGCCAACTGGGTGCCCTTGACTGCAGATCCACCCTTGCGAGGACGGCATCGGGACCACGCCCTGAACATAGCTGGTGCAGGAGACGCAGGGAATTGACAGGAGTTCGCGCGCGCGGCGCGCGCAAACGCGACAGGATGCCGCCGAGTCCAGGGGACCGTCACACCCACCGTGCCAACGAGGTACGCCAGCTCCCAAAGCCGCTCGACGACAGTGGCCTGGAGGAAGCAGAGGACATCGGCCGAGCTGTACAGAAGGGGGGTCTGCCGCCGCATCCACAGGCGGCTGGCGCGGAGGAAGGGCTCCAGGAAGTCCGCCTCGTCCGTCGTCATGAACGAGAGCCCGGTGCCGGCCCCCGTCAGGACGAGGTTGTCCCTCTGGTCCGGCCTGACGAGGACCTTGGCCTCCGTGTCATACGCCAGGTCCCCGGAACGCAGGCGGAAATTCAGCAGGGTCTCCTCGCGCGCCTGAATGGAGCCGGTGAGGGACCCGCACAGGAGGGCGTGTGCCGACGTCACCTTCTTCAGGAGAGTCTCCCCGTAGCCCCCAACCCGCGCCTCCTCGGAGATGGCGTGCGTTGGGAGCAGGAACTGGGGGAGCCAGTGCTCCTTCGAGGCGTCGCTCACGCCGAGGACCCCCAGAAGGTCCACGTAGTTGGGCCCGTCCGGGAGCTCCTGCGCCTTCCTCATCTTGAGGGGCAGGGGGTCCCTGGCACTCCTGTCCAGGGACAGGACGAAGTTGCGCTGGGTGGGGTTCCTGCAGGCTTCCAGGGACGACCGGACGTCGAAGTTCCAGCCGGCCACCAACTGGAACTCGGCCCCCCACTTCTCCTGCACGTCCTCCGCCTTCACACCATCCACCTTCGGAAGCCTGCTTTTCAGCACCGTGCAAAGGTAGTTGTAGGTGTGGAGGCGCGCAGTCCACTCGGCGTGCTCCCGCAGGCTGATGAACCAGTCCGCCACGGAGGGGGATGACCACTCTTTCTTCCGCCGCAGGATGGCCACGACCTCCAAGATGCCGCCGGCGGCGCGGCTAAGGATGGCCCCGAAGGTCTCCACGTAGTAAGACTCGGGGTAGGCGGAGACGCTCTTGAGGTACGCCCGGTGCACCGCGCGTTCGTGGGGGCGGACGGTCGGCGACAGACCCTCCACCTCAAACTCCCCCTCTAGAGCGCGGATCATGCACATCCAGGCTCTGTGGGCCCAATCACCCATCAGCGCGATGTTCATCTCGGCGGTGTAGATGCGGGAGGGGGAGTTGCGCGCGACAGAGCCCATGTATTTTTTCATGCTCTGCTTTTTGCGGCCGAGCGCCTGCGTCACAAGAAAAGCAGCCGGTCAGGAATATGCGAATCGTAGTAGCGCGACAGTGTCCGGGTGGCTGAAGCGGTGGGGGCGTCCCGCATCGACTTGCGGAATTGTGAATCTGCGTTTGCGCGCGCGGCGCGCGCGAACAACATCTCTGCAGCGATGGCTGATCAAGCGTGCGTAGTGGAGTGGGAGCCGGGGGTGCGCGAAGGAAGCTTACATCCTCGCGAGCTTTCTCCATCTCCTCGGCGCCGAGGCCCTTCTCCCGGGCGATCTGGAGCTCCTTCGCGTACTCCAACTCCACCTCCGCCCGCTTCTTTGCCTCCCGCCTCTCCTTCTTGTCGGCCTGGGCGGACGCCTCCTGGGGCCGCTCCATCGTGTTGTTGAGGCGGGTGAAGAACTCGAACCAACGCTCCGCGTCGGTGACGGGCTTCTCCACGCGCTGCGGCTTGGCGGTTCCGGGGGGCATCCGTGGCGGGCACCCGCAATTCTCCCACATCTTGCGGATGAACGGGATGACGTGCACGGGGGAGGTGTGGTCGGAGTAGTTCCCGATCGCCTTCGCGTCCTCCGACCGCAGCTGGTTCTCGGCCCGCGCCAGGAAGCGGAGGTGGTCGTCCCCCAGCTGCTTCCGGAAGAAGAGGTACACCGCCCGGTACCGCTGGACGCCCTCCCGGCCCTCCCTGAGCAGCCTCGCGTGGGCCTCCGTCGAGTGGTTGCCCACGATCGTCGCGAAGGTGGGCTTGTGCGGGTCGTCGGACCGTCCCACCTGGGGTGTTGCAGGGTTGTACTCCACGCAGGCGAGGAGCTCCTCGACGCCCTCCCCTTTCATCCACTTGTTGTACATCCCCTCGATTCTCGCCTTCGCCGCGGCGTCTCCCTTCCACGAGTCGACGACGACCACCGCCGGGGTCAAGTTGATGGCCCGGAAACTTCCGTAGAAGTACCGGACGTGGTCCTCGACGAACGCCCGCGTCGTCAGCTCCACCGGCGGACGGTTGTTGAACAGGAGGGGGTCCCCGCGGTCGGTGTACGCCGCCGCCGACGACAGGAGCGTCAGGAACGAGTCCTGAATCTCGATGCCGCGGCTCCCGAGGGTCTTCCCGTGCACCAGGCGCACGTGCTCCTCCAGCCCGCCATAGGCAAGCCGCCTCCAGACGCCCAGCGGCTCCGGCGCCTTCCCCTCTTTCCCGGGGACGTCGCGGTGGCAGGCCGCGAAGTCGTACCCAATGTTGGGGTCGATCTTCGTTTTCGCCACCACTGCCGTGTCGCCGCCCTGCTTGGAGCCGGCAGCACGGCTCCTCCCGGCCCGTGATGCACCGCCGGCCTCGTCCCCACCCAGTCTCCTCCTCTTCGTCGGTGGCCCCTCTGGCGCCGTAGCAGGTTCGGAACTCGCCACGGCTGTCGGAATAGGGGCGGCCGGCGGCTGGACAGCCGCCGGGAGGGCCACCTCCCCCGAGGGACCCGCCACCGGCTGGACGCCAGCCTCCGCCGATTCCTGCCCGACCTCCGCCACCTGTACAACATCGTCCGCCGCCTCTTCGTCCACGCCAATCCCCTGGTGTGCGAAGACTTCCTGGGCGGCGACTTCGCCGGGCTCCACAACGAGTTCCGGACGGTTGGCCCGGAGGACGTCCGCGGGCGGGGTGCTGTGCTGGCGGCTCGCCAGCGCGAGGAAGTAGCAGTCCCGGGAGCAGGCATTGGAGATCGCCAACCCCTCGCCCTCCGCCCCGAGTGCCGTCAGGATCTGGAATCCGCAGACGACGTGGACCGCCCTCTCCCTGCAGTACACGCAGGGGTGGAGCTCCTCCCCGGCCTCCTCCGGTGAGCCCTGCGCGATGCAGATCTCCGGCGGCTGGATGTCGCACGCCCTGGACCCCCTCGCCGGCAGGGGGTCGGGGCCGGGCGCCCCCTCCGCGGTTGGCCGCGTCTCGCCTTCGCCGTCGCCGGTCGGACGTTCCGCAATGCCCATTTCCTCGTCGGCAGGTGGTGCTTGCGCAGGTGCAGAAGGCGGCGGTCGCGGGGGAGGATCCTGGGTCTCCTGTTCGGGCGGTGGTGGGGGTGGCGCCGCTCCCAGAGGGATGTCGTCCTTTGGGGGGGGCGGAGGAGGTGGCGGGGGAGGTGGCGGGGTCGTGCCCCGATCCGAATCAGTCCGGGGGGCGTCGTCGGGCCCAACACGCTCCTCGACCGGTGTCGTCACCACCGCGGGCCCTTCCGCTTGGATTGGCGCGTCGACCCCGACGTTCGCCGATGGTCCGGCAGCCTCCGTCCTCCTCCCGGTGCGCATACTGTCTGTGATCGCCGTCTGCCGCCTCTTGGGTTCTTTGTACACTTCGCCCTGCAGAACAGCGAAGACTCTGAGCAAGTTGGCGACTGGCGACACAAAACCTTCGAATGAAGGTATCAAGGGACGGCAGCTTGCGCGCGCGGCGCGCGCAAGCAACCCTCTTAAGGCCCTCGCTGTTTGCTAGAAACTCGCTTCCTGCGATGCGTGGTGCCCGCCCCCCTTCGTGCTGCCTGTTCGTCAGCCGGCCGACAAGGACACAGACATATCGAGTGCTGTACAATGGTTTCGTTGTCAGCTGCTCCTCTTGCAGGGAGTTTGCGCGCGCGGCGCGCGCAAACCCAATGCGCTTCGAATAGCGTTCCGCTGCGTCGGATCCCTTCTGAAAGCGTCCCAACTGTACCCCAGATGACGATGGGACCAGGGATGGCAGCAACGACGCGGCCGGTGCTCGTTCGGTGGCGTTTGCGCGCGCGGGGCGCGCGAACGGCTACGGTTGGGTCCCACGCGCTTTTTTCATCACATTCCTTTTCATTACATTACTCACGTTTGACTCAAGAAGCTGACTCGGTACCCCGTCGACTCCCCCCCTTCGCGCATGGGCTCTTCGAAGGCTCTGGAACTTTCCACCGTCTTCTTCCGGATCCCTTGTTGGTCTTGACGCATCGCCTGACCTTAACCTTGGTCTGGCGCTTGAGGGCGGTACTTGCCCGGCATGAGGCACTCCGCTCCAGCCTTGCCGACCTCTCGCCACTAGCGCCGCATCTTTTACCCGATGGCGAAACAGCCCACCGCTTTTGCATGCCGCCGCCGCCCCACCCCCGTAATGCGCCGGCGTATGCGCCCGGCGGCGAGCATCCGCCCAGCGGCGCCGACCTCTGTATACTGGCGCCGCATCGCGCCGATGGTAGAAACCGCCGCTACCGCCACCGCCTGCGCCACCCCACCCCCAACCCCATGCGGCGCCCCACATGCCCCATAAACCCACCGGACGAGACGGCCCCCGACCCCCTTAAGCCCCCTCTGGAGTGGGTGGCACCTTGGCCCTCCGCGCGAACGTCCTCTTGGGCGACATGGTGGGCTTGGGCGGCGGCTCTGGCTGCGGCGGGTTTGGGGCTATGCTGCGAATGGGGGGGGTGTTGCGGAATAAGTAGCCGACCGCGCAGGGTTGGTGTTGTAGGATCTTGAGATTCGCTTTTTAACAGATCTTGATTCGCAGGATCGACACGTCACATCGTCGCGGAGCAGTGGCGGGTATTTATGGAGACGACCACGGCCACGCGCTGCCAGTTGCTCCGTTCCGCCCAAGCCCAGGCCCACCACGCCCCCCGCCGCAGACCCCCAGTCGCCGATCGCAGCCGAATGGCGGACGGGCGCGTGCACCATGGCTCCGCCCCTGACCGCCTCCAGCGGAGACCTGCGAGTAGGTAGGCGGCCGTGAAACGTGGCGCCGCCGAACGGCAGGCATCGACGAAGCCATACGGCAGCCTTGAGGCGGGACTTGCCGGCATTTGTGAAGCGGCGACGCTGGCGAAACGGCACCGGCAGAAGGCGGGCCGAGGCGGCCCGGTATGCGCCCGCCCGGCCTGCTTTATGCCGGCCGGCGCTCGCGGGCAGCGCCGGCATGGCGCCATACTGATCCCGCCCCGGCCTCCATCCGGTGGCGGTGGCCACCTCCCGCGCCAGGCGCCAGCCTTGGCGCCGGCCGAGAAACGCGAAGGCGGCCTCAGCGCTGCAGCGACCCAGCTGACCAGCGGCTCCGCCCGAGGAGGAGCGAAGCCTCCCACCATCCGCCGATGAGGCGACTGCTGAAGGGGGGTGAGTAAGCCGGAAAGGGAAGGGAATAAATAAGGCCTTCTTATGGATTTCTCTGGTATTTTTCGAATTTTTTATTTCCTCTGTTTGCGCGCGCCGCGCGCGCAAAGGGTGTCTGAGGCTCCTGAGAGGCGAGGAAGCCGGCAAGGGGAGGAAATAAAAATCAATTTTTTGATTTTTTTGGCATTTTTCGAATTTTTTATTTCCTCTGTTTGCGCGCTCTGCGCGCGCAAAGGGTGTCTGAGGCTCCTGAGGGGTGAGTAAGCCGGCAAGGGGAGGAAATAAAAAATCCATTTTTGGATGTCTTTGGCAATTTTCGAATTTTTTATTTCATCTGTTTGCGCGCTCTGCGCGCGCAAATGATTGTCGAGTGTTCGCGAAATGTCGCACTAAGTGTATCTGTCTGATGTGGTGCAGGGACTCCCTCACCCTGAATATGCGCGTCCCCTCCTGGGGGGACGTTTGGAGATGCGCGGGGCGGTGGGACGAGGCCGGGCGGACCGTCCACCCCCCCTGCCCCTTCTACAAAACCGCCGTCACCCCCGCCGAACTCGTCTTCGGCTGCAAGGACTGCTGGCTCAACAAGGGCCGGCGGTGCTGGGTGACCGCGGGCACCCCTCCCACCGGCGCGGAGCCCCGCGGCCCCGTGGCCGCCGCCTGCGCCGCCACCGCAGTGGTGGGCCTGGCGGTGGGTGGGTCCGCCTCCGCCCTGGGTCGGGGGCCGCCCACGCCGCCGGGGCCGGCGGCGTACGTTCCGCCCGGTCATGGCCGCTCCATGGGGGTGGCCTTGAGGAGGAGCAAGCGTGGCTGTGGGATGCCGAGGGGCGGCGGTGTGAGGGTTGATTGGTGGGGGCGCTCCAGCTTGGGACGGACAACCCGCGATTGAATGTAATCTTTTTGTAGCGGGCAGGCGCCTTGCCTCTCCTGCACGATGTCTTCTTTGTATACAGCGATGTTTCGCACAAACCCGACCAATTTCGGACGTCCCAACTTGCGCACAACCCTTTTGCCAAAATAATCGATTTACAGGGATGTTGCGCTCAAATGCGTCATTTTCCACCTTACCGACATTTTGCACGAAAGCTTGTTAAGGAAGCAATCTGAATTAATTTAGCATCCAATACTATAGTTTCATGGTGTATGGATGCGCTTCAGAGGATCATAAACAGTGGGAAGAAAGAGCATACTCAACAAAGCAAGAAACAGGTCCATCCGAAAACGATATGCACCGTCATTGCTGCACAAATTCTTCAACAGAAGCATATTGTGCGGTGCTGAGAAGTTCTCGGTGAGAACTGCAAGGACCAGTACAGTTCTGGTGGAAAGAGTCTATCCATCACTTACTGAACGTCTGCGATCAAATTCTGACATTGTGTATCACCCATCTCTGAACAAGTGTGGTTTCAGTAAGCCACCTGATCAATGCAAGCACCGATCAAAATCATCGAATAATTATATACAGTCATGTTTTCAATGCATGATCAGGGTGCTTTGCTCCCCCACCGCTGCAAGAAGATCATTCAACCTCCAGGCAACCTCCCCTATGTTATGTCTGTAATGAAGGTGTGCATTGACACAACGCCTCTGCAGTATCAAGAGTTCCTCTGGGCGATCATTAAGGATTGCACATGGATCCTTTCCCTCCTTCTTTGTCTTTGACACCATGGCATCAGTCTTGAGACCCCCGCAGGATAGAATCTGAGCCACAAACTCAAAGAGAACCAGCCCAAAATCAAAAACGTCAGAAGCACAGTTCTGAGTGGCCCCATCAACAGCCTTTGGGGCCATCATCCACAGGTGGATGCACACCAACAGGCGCCCTATCTTGTACTTTGTTTCAGTTTTCCTCGCCGCCAGACCCAAGTCAAATATTTTCACAGTCACCTCACGTTTGGGCGATCAGAACACAAGGAAATTGTAGGTCTTGGTGTCATGGTGCACAATTCTTGATTCAATGCAGGTGCTTCATGCCCTGGCATGCGCCGACCATGAGCTGGAGTCCTGTCAGCCATGTCCTGCCTGTCGTCCCATGTTGCCAATAATTCTCCAGGTCCTTGGATGCCAGTTACAACACGATGCTATTCGATGCAGCCGCACCAAAGCGGCTTACAACGTTGGGATGGATTTGCTGTACGTGGAGCTGGACCTCACTGGAAAACTCAGCACGCGACTTGGGGGACAGGTCATTTCTCAATTTCTTGACTGCGACATTACGGCCATCCCATCGCCCCTGAAGACCCTGCCGTAGCCACCCTTCCCAATCAGCTCTTTTACGTCAATTTCTTCTGCATGTATGATGTTGGAAATTTCCATAGTGCATTTCTGCTTTTCGATTTGATCCTCAAGCTCCTGTCGGACTTTTGTCGGGAAGCGACCTGTTGATGCGCTCCCCATTCGAAATCTAGGACAGGCACCAGTACATGTAGAGTTTGTCCTCCTCAATGCAGTTGACATCCATCTCTGAGTCAATTTCCATGCACTTCTCCTCCAAACCAAGATCTTTCAGACACTCCATGAACACCTCATACAATTGCCCAACCTCGTGGCGCACGTGGTCCACCTTGTGGTAAGTGCGCAGATCAAAGGGCTTCGTGTGCCCGCTGACCAGGCTTGCGCCCTTCTCAACCTCATTTTTGAAGATTATCATGAAATCTTCTGCGCCGTTTATCGTTTCCATGGGCAGCAAGCCATCCAGACTCTCCATTTGTCGGTGCAAGAAGCGCAGCACGTTTGGATTGTAACGCGCCCTTGGAAGGCTGTCCTTCGCCTTCGCCATTGCAGCCCGCATCGGCAGTGCCAACGTGTCCGTTGCTCTGTCTCGTGGTCTTAAGCCATCCCAAACAACAGCTCAATTCAAGACAGCCACCAGTAATTCGATTAGCATACTGCAGCATGCTATACATGTCACAGTTGTGTGCATGCACTGCACATCCGTTTGTCCAAAAGGAAGAGGATCAGCTTTGCACACAGAAAATGCTGGAGAATGGTGCTGGGGCTTGTGGGTTCAATGGCGGGTTGGATGTTGGTGTTGGGCGTCTCGCCAAGTCTCTCCGCTAACGGACTAAAGCACAAGCCGCCCAAGACCGATTCGCTCCAGGATCCAGCCCTCAATGACACAGTACTCAGCTGCACGTCAGGGCCATGGGCGCTTCAGACCTGGCACCCGCAACCACAGTAAGGCAAGTACATAAACCCCCCGCCAGGTGGCCGCCATACCTTCGGAAAAATTCACGGCCGGGTGCAACCGATGGGCTCCGTTTCCTTAAATCGTCCCCCCACCAGCGGTGTTCGCCTCCATTCACGCCACAAGCAACTCGATGCAAGCGGACGAAGGTCCAAAGAGCCCACAAATAAGGGCCCCAAAGTGCCCAAATTTGATGTTGCTTTTAAAGATCGCCGTGAGGTGGGCACGCGCACAAGCAGGACGCTACAATAGCGGGGCTCGAGGCCGGAACTGTGGCGCCGCTGGTCGCCTAGATCGAAAAGGCCAGGCGCATCCCTGCTCCACGCGAGCGTGAGCTCAAGTGCGAGTGGGGGGAGATCAGGTCCTTCAAAGGCCATGCAGTTGCGCCAGAGACTTCCAGGCTCGGGCAGACACGCGCAAAGGGGAGTCACAGGTCGGCGGTCCCGCCCTTGGCGGTGATCCATCCAGCGCCACTCCCCGTTGGCGCATCGGCGAGCACAAAATCGCAGGACCCCGCACGCGCGGGAGCAAACGGGTCAGTTTATGGAGAGAGGCCGGGCGTCGCTTACTCATTGCGCCGCCCTTGAGGGGCTTCTTCAAGCCGGAGAGAAAAGATCGGCGCGAGGAGGAGCCAAAGCCGTGCTGCCCCTTATTCACTAGGAAAAAAAGGGCCAAATAACACTTTTGCGAACAAGCATAAAACACATGTCATCAAAGTTCTGCACGCTAATAACACAAAAAGAACACAAACCCGTAAACTTTGTACACGCTTGAACACATGTTATTTGGCCCTTTTTTTCCTAGTGATTCTCTCATCGTAGGCAATCTTGTGGGTGAGTGGTTGCAGTCAGAAGAAGGCATTGACGTCTCTGCGATCTTTCTTCGATCACCTTCCGAGTGTGTCTAGCTGCGGCGCTGCTGCCACGCGCAGCGCTGCTGCCACGCGCAGCGCTGCCGCGTGAAGATATGATGGGGAGCCCATGAGCGCGACGCGACCCTTTTTGTGGAGGGCGGCGCTCAGGTGCGCACGACAACGAGAAAACCGCCCATTGGGGCCGCTTAGGAAAAGGCCAAGGGGAAGCAGTTCGTTGGAATCCGCGGGCCCTGTTCTCTGCATACCCTGGTGCTGTGATTCGATTCAGGTCATCAATGTCGATGGCAAAACACAGAGCGTCGATGCCGAGCAGTTTGAAGGACGTCCAGTTGTGTCTCATCGTCGAGGAGTACTCGAGCGCCAGCGCGGCTTCAAAAACTAACCCCGGCGCTGATAAGTGATTTTCGTTACGCTGATCTGTGGTGTTTGTGGACGGCCCACTGACGAGCAGCGCCGCCTTTCTGGGGTGGGAAAATATCGCGGGGGTTGGTCGGTTGGTAGCTGAGTGAGGGCAAGAGGACGTGCTGCGGTGGTGAGTTTGTTCTTCTCGGTAAAGAAGCTGAACTGAACTGATATTCCTAGAAATATCGCCTTCATGCATTTGGCTGATGCTGGGAGCCTTGTCTTCCGCTTCAGCCAAGTGCATCAATGCGCCTTTGCACTTTGTCCGCCAGCTTGTCAATACAGAGCAATTGTGTGGTCATATATATAATTTTATTTATTTACATTTATTTATTTATTCATTTATTTGTCTATTTATTTTTTTATTTACTTCTATACTTGCATTCTTGCTCTCAGCTACCCACACTTTCAACTTTTCCACTTATGTAATTACGTAAGTGCACAAGGGCATAAGGGCAATTCACGAATTGGCTTGCCCAATTCATTGTTGGCAAAGACTGGCCGTGCTGGCATTTACTTGGACCTTTTTTTAGATTATTTCCGGCATACGTGGCCTTCCAAACCTTGACGCATCTTTTTTATGTGTGGCTATCAGCGCAGGGAAGAGATGGCCCACATGAAGTTCGATATCTATGATGCTAAAGCTCTTTAAAAAGCGTAGCAGTGCCTATTTGTTGATTGCAACAATGGGGGCATACCAGGATAAGACGAGCACAGCAATGTGGGGGATTGGTGGTAGACCGAAAGTGGAGATACAGAATTTTGATGAAGGTGCGAGTGTCTTATTGTGCGGTCGCAACTAATTCAACCGTTATATACATCAGCCCCAACAACGAAATCCGAGTTAGTTGACAGATCGAATAATTGACTCGATCTTGCAAGTTTACAATAGGAACAAGACTTCTGTGACAAAGGTGTGTGCCTTTTGTAACAATGTAATAATTCAAGATTGATCTAGCCTGCAGAAGTGCTTGAGAAGAGAGGTAGCAAGATGAGCTCACCGACGGCTAGCTATGCATCCGTGCACTGTTGGTTTGAATCTCCCCAGAGCAGAATTGGGGCAACTGGTATAAGTGCAATTACCATGGGTGGAACTTGGGCATGTTTGCATGATTTAGCAATGCGACATCGAGATGGCGATCGCCATCTCACCCCAGTTCACTCCGCTGAAATTGTCTTCATGCGATGCCGGGGTTTATTTGCATGCATTGAGCAGGCTTGGTTTTGAAGTTTGTGTTTCCGTTCTGGCATTTAGGCCGCGGAAACGCAATTTGCGAAAGGGGTTATTCTGCGGCAACTTTTTTTGTTTTTGCGTCTCTTTGTGACCCAGGCTACACGCTGAATGTCACGTACAGTGATCACCCCTCCGCCATCTCCAGCACAAACAACACGGTTGCAACACATGCAGCCACGTTCCAAGGTATGTTGCAGCAATGCAACGCCATGGTTCATACCTGTTGTTGCAGCAATGCAACGCCATGGTTCATACCTGTTCAATAATTTCTTTACAACAATTTTCATTGCATCCACGCTTGGGCCTGAAATGGCGCCTGGCAGCAGGTCCTCGGCTTGGTGGCGGCTGGCGGCTGGCGCCGAACTGGTGCCACCCACGAGCAGCTCTTTGCACACGGGTTGCGCTTTTGTAGTGAACAGGGTTCCGGCCTTGGCGCGCTTCTGGCCTTCGCGTTTCTTCTTATGCACCACAGGGTGGCGTGCAGAATCATTCCTGACCTCTCGGGGCACTTCTCCAGTGCATTTTGCCACGAGGGAGCCGATGACGCCAGTGAGATGGCAGCATCGTCCCCCCTCACCGCCCTTCACGACTTTCTGGCAGTACGCACAGTTGGCTTGCAAGCCTTTCGCGTCCTGAAAATGCTTGGCGGACGGCCCATCCACTCCATTGCGTCCCATAGAGCGCACAGGGAACAGTCGGTCACGAGTTGCCCACGCAGCACAGGCATAATATGCACGTAAAGTTCTATTTTGTCGTACTTTTAGGCATTGTTACGGGGGAAAAGGTAAAAAATATTTTAATGCGTAAAAGAGTAAATAAGTTCCGTATTTACTGCGTAAAACCAAGCCTGGTATTGAGTATGCGTGTAGGCTCACAGGAACAAAATTGATGCACTAGCTTGGCTCCAGTAGCGCTAGAAAGAAAAGGGCCCAATAGCATTTTTGCGAACACACATAAAACACATTGATTTCATCAAAGTTCTGCACGCTAAGAACACAAAAATAACACAAAACCGTAAACTTTGTACGTTTGGACACGTGTTATATGGCCCTTTTTTCCTAGTGTAGTTCACTTGCTCCTTCCTATAAGTTTTGAAAGGTCCGACAGCTCGATTTACCTGTCGCTCTCATGTATTGGAAGCTTTGGTAGTTGCGTTTGCGACCGGCAATACCGGTATTGCCAGAGTCCACATGGGATCAGAAAGGGTATCATGCAAATGAGCATGACATTGTATTAAGTACCACATGCGACGCTGCGAAGATCGCCTCTCTTTACATGCCTCAAAAGGCCTCCAGGGACACTGCAACATGCGTGATCAGTGTTTCCAAAAGGCGAACATGAAATCCCCCCTCGGAACCCAATTCCATTCAACAACAAACCAGCCTCTTTTCTCATAGCTCTTCGGCCCCACATTTACAGCTCCTCGTGTCCCTTGACTTTATCAGATGCACTTCCCTGAGGGCCTGGCTTATAGTCAGCGTTTGCTATTTCCTCAATCCATGTTTCAAATTCGCTGACATTTGTGTAGGCAATCTGGCTTCGATTGTTGTCAATTTTCATGGACGCCAGACCAACCAGGCGATAATGCTCTTGCAAAAGTGGCGACCCTATATCCCCTGAGAAGATGCAACACAAGTAAATCAGACGATGAAGAGACCAATAGCATGCGAGGCATTCTATTTTAATATTGGTCACAAGGGCTCTTGGATTTGGTCATAGGCATTAAAATTGTACCACAAAAACCAATTCCTGTCATGGTCATCGGGTGATGGTGCGGAAATTTTTTATTCCTTTCAGGTTCTGCAGTACTGTGACCGTTGACACGGTGCTTCCCCAGCCAAATGCAAAATGCGATGACTACGAAATTTTACACCCCTGTATCTTAATTACTAATGAAAGAAGCAAATAAAACAATGCCGCGCTACAAAACATAAGTACATAGCATTAGAAAAGAATGAAAAATTTATGAAGAAAACGGTACAGTATACCTTATTGGCCCCTCCCACATGAAGCAATGACCGAAATGCATGATTAAGAAATAAAAAGCTCATACAAAACTTGAACCAAAAATGCACAGCGCCTCAAATATCTTTTTGCGTGGGGTATTACTCACAAATCGATGCTGCTGTGCCCTCCGCCTCGGCCGGAACAGACCTGGCACAAACGTAAGTTGTAGGAAGCTGGCCGCTTGCGCCGGGGCATTTCTCGCCTGTCAATAGACTGAGGGGAGAGTATCCATGCAGAATTTGCTCAGGCTCGTCTGTAGGGTGAAGTCGAAACCAACCGACCGCGCTCAATTGTGTGTCTGTGCGATGGTCTGCTGAGGTTATTCGACCAACAGTGTCGTGGCCGATGGCTTCCTTCTCAAGAATCAAAATGGCGATGTCATTTTGACCTTTCCCCCTTTTATTGAAATTAGGATGAAAACGAGCTTCCTGTACTCCAAGGACCTGGCCCCATGAAAACATAACATTAAAAGACAGATTTTGGTACGAAATTCACTCTGCTGAAATCAAAAAGTTTCCACTCGAAATAGACTGACTTAACTCTCAGGGTATGTATTGGAGGAGTACCGACAAAGGCAGTGAGCGAGAAGGTTGTGAGAGCAATTGCATTTCAAATGGAATGATAACGTTATCGATGTGATCGTACAGAAAATAGCCCTGCCGTGCATTTCCATACAACTACATTTCTGGTAAGCATATATTCGCGAAAGCCAAGAGATATTCATATCACCTGCACATCTTTGTCATCGTTCAGGTGGTAGCTTCCGATTTTGACCAGCGGATTCTGCCCTGCATCCTCCAAGCATGTTGCGGTGGTCAAAACCGTGTGGGAGTTGAATAACACCCCGGCGCATTTGTGAACCTTGGATACAGGCTCCAAAATGTTCACGATGAAGTGCAACTCTCGACCACAATTCTCCGTCGTGATCTGCACGTGCACAAAGCAGTCTTTGCAATTACGTCCCAGTGATCAACCAGTTAGAAAATGCAAACAAAATTGCTATGAGTTAGGTGAAAGCCAGACTGTTCTTACGATAATAATTACGCAGTACTGTAGGAAACGCAGGGTTCATCTTAAAATATCACTGTACCAGGGAAATTTCTAGACAGTTTCCATTGGTAGAAAACGCCGTGTTTGCGATGCCAGCTGTGATGCCATTTTGACACAAATTGATACCGTCGCAGTGAGTGCGATGGCATAAAAGGGGCTGTGATGGCATCAATTTGTGTGAAAATGGCATCACAGCTGGCATCGCAAACAGGCTGTTTTCTACTGGTGTTCCCTGTGAATTTCTGATATCGATGGAAAAGTTTCCCACAAATGAAGAAGCTTTCTGCAATACCGTACCACGTAGGAGATGGGGTTGGCCAGGCTCTCTTTTCCTGCAATAATAACATGCAAATAATGAGCGCACAAAAAGTTGGAGCCATTTAGATGGAGAAACATTTTTCGATTACTGCTCGCTACAGGATAGCTTGGGAAATCAGAAGCCTCCTCTCTTCTGTGGATCAATCATCCAGAATGCCATCAAGAACACAGACACTGTATGGATTACCTTGTAAAATTAAGGATACCGCTACCAAAACTTCTCTGGAAAGAACCAGTTAATGTGTTTGTATCATGGATCGTAATTTTGGATAGACCACCTGTGACTTCAAAATAGCGTTCAGCCAAATATTTGGCCGAACGGGAGATTAATATCCGCTTGGCATTGCTTTAAATTATACTTCCAGTAATGAAGTTTGGTGTCCAATATACGTTCACAGGTTCGTATGCTTTTCCTCTTCAACAGGGAAGTCTCATCAAGTTCATTTCGGACGCTTGTATATAAAAATGATCTGCATTTTTGTCCCAGGCATGCTGTTTCTGATGCCACTGGCTATTCGCATTCGCATAAAGACATACAATAAATACTAAGATGAAAAGATTGAACGAAACACTCAATTTCATGAGAGTGTGCCCAGCAGCGATTCTTCATTCTTTCCTGGATGTTAGGCGATACGTATTGCATATTTCATTGAAATAAATTCGCGTCCCAAAGAAGTAAGTGCCTTATTCCAGACACAGTTGCGCTTGAGAAGATGCAGCTGTTGTTTGAATAATGGATTAAATGAAGGATTTTATTGAGATGGCATCCCCATGTACGAACTCAGCACACTATGCTGAGACACAAATATCAAAGACCAAATATTTAAATTGGAGAAGATGCACTGTGCGAAATCGCATCTAGAGACATTGGAAGGGACAGAAATATGTTCCCATGAACGACATCCTTGTGATTCTGCACCCAGTAGACCAATGCGCCTAATTTCCTGCCAGATCATGCGCGCGCACAAGCCACATATTCTGTTTACACACCAAAGTTTCTGTCAGCAACATGGATACCTCCAAGCAGACACCAATGCACACAATGCATTATGTTTTGCATATGTAAAACACACAGTTTGCAAACAACAAGATAACCAAATATGCTGCGAAATTCAACTGTGCATACACATATGCCTGTAAGAACACGCACGCACAGTTCAGTTCAGCCTTCGTTCGGAAGCTACAGAAAATTTATGGCTTTTCATCTGATACCCTGGCAAACTGCAGTCAAAATTCTGTGGCATTGGCAGTGTTAGCTACTAACCCGTGGCCACAGATTACGAATTGCTTTCATCGTCATTACCAATACCCCGAGCATCCATATGTATGTATACTGCCGATGCTAGGGAAGCAGGCAAGATTTTGAACTGCTTCACATTCGGAATGGGATTGCGAAGCTGTTCAGGTGCTCCAGACAGAAATCACACATGCCCACGCCAGCGCATTCTTACACAACATGGAAAGCAGCGTGCACTGCGGGCAGGCCTGACCCACGCGAGGCCTGCTGCCGGGCCTGCAGGCCCGGCCGCGCGCCACGCACCGCAGGCGAAGCGCCACCCAACATGTCAGTTGCCTCCCCAGCATCGACGCACGCAGAATTACGCATGGGCGCCTGGTAGACCGACGGTGGGAATGGGAACACGCAAAGGTGACACACGATACGGGGCACGGGGAACAGCGGCGCAACATGCTGCTGCGTGTGAAGCGCGACGCATTTCTGGCACCCGCGTGGTGCAGGCCACAGGCCCTAAGGCCACTCGGGCTCCGCGCGCGCGCGCTTAGAGTGAGAGGCCCCCAAGGGCAAGGCCAGGCGGCACAGCTCCTGGGCCCGGAAGGTGACGATCACATCTCGTGCAGTGCGCTGATGCGGCGGCGGCGCGGGAAATCCACCCAAGTCAGTCGGGGTGGGTGGATGGGTGGGGGTTGGACGGTGGAAGGGGTCAGTGTGCGACGAGAGCGCGCCACCGCTGCGTGCTCGCCTTGCGGTGGGATGGGCGAGGCCTGCAGTATCAACGGTCAGCACGCCATGTGGTGAATTGCCGATGGAAAGACACGAGCCCCGCACCTGACTTGTCCCAGCAGGCGGCGGCGACCTCGTCCGCCGAAAGGAGGACAGCGACCAGGGCGGTCGCCAGCAAGAGGCTGGGCCTTCCGAGCGCTCGAGCCATTCTTCCGTGCGAAGGTAGGCTCGGGCTCGTGGCGTGGATGCCGGCGGCGCCTCTCCCCGTTGCGCTTGACGGGCTGGGGAGGCTTGGAAGCAAGCACGGCCGGGGAGGGCCGTTCGAGGGGGCTGAGGGCCAGTCGCGCCGGGGCTGCCTTTGTGCCTGGGGTTGCGGTCAACGGTAAGCCCCCCCAATTTATGGCTGGGCGGTCGGGGTTGCGGCTTCCTCCGGTCGGCAGAAAGCCGCCCTCTCATGCCGTGCAACGTCGCCTTACGCTATGCCCGTCCCAGTGAAGATCGCCCGATGATCGGACCTGGCCCTGGAAAGACATCCTGGTCATTCTTGTTTAGCGAGACCAGGATGTCAGCCGGTGTGCAGCCGGTGTACCATCCACTGCGAGGGTGCCTGTCTTGTGAGCCGCCACTCAGCACAGTCACACCTCGATGTTCGACTCTGCTGCCACCCAGGGACCATTTGAGTACGTGGAACGTTGCGCGTTGCCTGCTGGAAGGTGTTGATGTTGCTACTCTCCGCTGGAAAGTGTTGCTCTTCGTCATGCCCCATCTTCCGTTTCGGCTGCTGCTGAGGGATCGTTTTTCAGAGGTAGCGACTGCCCACAAGCGCAGTGCGCGGTTGCTTCGCAGAGTCCTAAACACTGGTCCCACATGGCCTGACTGCACTAGACACCGCTGTCAAATGGAATTCGACAGACATTTTCTCAGACACATAACACCTGTTTAGATAAAAGTTACTGTCTCAATCGGAAAAGCGCATCTGTTGCAAACAAAGTAACGTTGTTGTCGAACGTCGAAAATTTCAACTGTGTTTATCTTGTGGATAGAATGTTTTCTTCAGAGAAAGACAGATACACGTGTTTACTTTTTCCTGTTGGTATGTACATAAGCTTGTTCGATGGCCACTGAAAATGTGGTCACATGCTGATGTGACACATGTCGAAGCAAATTGAAGTGGTGTTGTTCCATTCAAATATAGGGAAGACTGTTGTATTTGGTCATTCTGTCACTTTTTGTCCCACAGAACGAGCTTTAATGAGTGTGTTGTCGATGCAAACAAACGTGTTATTTCCTTTTGCTTTTGTTCACCGTCAGAGATGCAACGCAATCGTAGGAAATTCGGTGTTGGAGAACATGGACCGAAATTGGGCAACAGTATTGCTCTCCCCTTATGTCGAGAAGTGTATCTGTCCCTTGCTGATAGATTCAGCTGCTGTCGATGATCCAGGCAGAAGGGCATGGCATCCACCTTGATATCCATGTCCATATATTTGCCAAATCTGTAGGCAATTGCAGTGGGATTTTATTGGCAAACAGGCCTATTTTTATTGGCTGCTACAGGAAAACTTCTTTCATTTTGAGGTTTCGGGCTCCCACCTTTGAATGCCTGCTTCACGATATTGGATCGCTTCCGAGTATTATGTTGTTATTTTGAGACAATGCACATTTCCACAAATTCAGTCCCATTGTTGGAAACATATGTGTTTGTTGGGACTGATATTAGATAAGAGCTCCGAAAATTCCATTGCCGTCGGGCATTTCCCTTAGCTTTCGACCAAAGCAATTTGTTGCTGATCGTCAATTCAGCCATAGATGTGGAGATTTACCTGTTATTCGTATACAGTTCTCTTTCAGAATTAAAATAATTTGGGGTATAGGGAGTGTTTTGGGGCACAAAAAGGGCACCCATTATTCGATCAATCTCTCAACGCAGCCTGCCATTTTTTTAAGGGTAAATCCCTACAAACCAGCTTTGATCGTCCCTGTACCATCGTACATTTGGCTGGTGGAATGGCATATGATCGCACATAATGCATCGCGATATTCTATGCGCCATTAATGATCAACAGCATCAGTAATGTCCACATGATCGTTTCAGATGTGTTGCTTGCAAGAAAGCGGGCCAGGTCCTCGTCCATTTTGATTTTGGTGACATCACGTAATTTTTAGCATCCACAACGCTTGGTCCTCGGAATGAGCAGCTTCACACATAACGAAAATTTGGCATATGCTGGGCCTTTTCATTTTCTTCCCCTACACATACATATTAACTGGTATCGTGATTACAATTTTGTTGCCATTTCGACTAGGGCACCCAAGCATAAGGAAGAAATCACGAGATGGTCCGTCCCCCCATCCCCCCCCACCTGTGTCCGCTAAAAGCCAAGCACACCAAAATCAATATTAATTCCTTCCCAAATGACCAACAGCCTTCCGGTGCTGCAAGATGCAGCGACAGCAGCCTCCTCTCCAACACATAGGGCAGACGCCAGGCCTTGCCGAAGTCCTCGCAATATCTGCAGAGCTCTCCCAGAGGCCACACACCGTTGGACGTTAGTCTCTTTCGTTTCTTGCTGCATTGACAGCACGCGGCAGATGTCAAGCATCGATGCCAACGGTCGAACTGGTCGTTACTGAAGATGCGCTTGCCAGCGTTCTCATATCACGAGATTGCGCAACGAACTGAAATGTTGATTCCAAGGTGATGCAGACAATGGGTTCGAAGAACACCGTACACTAGGAAAAAAAGGGTCAAATAACACGTGTTCAAACGTGTGCAAAGTCTACGGGTTTGTGTTATTTTTGCGTTCTTAGCGTGCAGAACTCTGATGAAATGTGTTTATGTCTGTTCGCAAAAGTGTTATTTGGCCCTTTTTTCCCTAGTGATAATGGGCTCCAAGAAGGCGGTCGCCACGTTCGTGCATTTCCACATCCACTCACCGCACGATTGTTGCCCCAACAATTAGAAGGGGTGGAAGCTGCGAGAACGACCAGTCCATGATGAGAATGAGTGGTTCTGGGAGCAGAGAGCCGCAGCAGGTCGTGGCCCACGGGAAGGTGGACGGTGAAGCTGGTTTACCCAATGCTGCTGTGCGGCGGCAAGAGGCATGGCGGCTTGAAAGCCGCCGCGGAGGATGACCCAACCTTCCATCAAAGGCAGGCGCCAACAGCGCCCGCCCAAAACGCGGTCAAGGGTTGCAGCAGCGGGACCCAAAGCCAAGACAGGCCAAACCATCTTCAGCAGCCATCAATGACGTTAACGCTGTCCCCTCTGACCAACGGGGGGGCATCGCCCGTCGGCGGCCTACCTCGCCCGCGGAACCAAAGCCGGGGCCAACAGCTCCTCCCGGCATGCGCACGAACAACTCCTCCAGAATGTGCGCATCTGCGTCCGGTGGGGCGTGCGCCTCACCGTGCAATGGACAAGGGGCTGAGTCTCGGTTGCTCATAAGGACGCGATGGGGCAACACTGTGCGGCCACCACCATCGCCAATGCGATCGGGAAGAGGATGTGAAGAGCTTGTCCGACATCCAGGGCCCCTTGGTGGCTCCCACGTCAAGTGATGGCGAGCGCCGAGTCCAAGCCCATGAGTGGCAGGGCACAAGGCCCTCTGAGCCAGGGGGCAAGGTGATGGAGGACAGGTTAGATGGTGTGGACTGCGGTGGTGGACTGCGGGTGGAGGTGTTCTCCTTAACGGGCCAACAGGTGCGTTGGTGTTTGGAGGATGAATTAGGGCTGCCGGCTTGCCTCCCGCGTCACGTTCGTGTTGCGACACACAGCGCGATCGCGCTTGGGAGGCGCGTGCGTAGCAGGACTGCGGCGACCCAACGGTACGGAGGCATTGGTGTGTCGCGCCACTGAGGCGGGCTTTGAGCCCGGAAGGAGGACTATTTCTCACCAGTCCACAGCAGCACGTTTATTTGTGTGACAGATTCACAGTGTTCGCCAATCCCATCCAACGCAGCTTGGAGCGCCAGCTGCAGGCGTTTCTCTTCCCAATGCGATCTGCCACTCGACCGCCATGGCATTGAAAGATGGCCATGGGTTGGGATGAGACGTTTCGGTTGTGAAAAATACTTGCAGGCAAGCTGGCACAACCACACTTTCACCTAGGCCCACTTGGAACGCACAGGAAGGCGAGGGCATTAGCAACGCAGTCCGCCCCAATTTTGTCGTGTTAAGTGGATAACGCGATCGTGGCAGCAACAAAAAAGACGGATCTCAATCAGCACAATTGTTTCGCACTCATCAGCGTACCAACTCTATTCCCCATGCCCAAGCAAGAAAACGCAACAATTGTCGGCACCCCAGAAATGAAAAGGGACGCCCAACAACATGCGCCCACTGTCGTTCAGTGGTTTGTGAGCCACGATGCACATGAAGCGAGAGCCAAAGAGATGGTCTCGCGCCTGCGGTACACAGGCAGTTATTGTCTGATAGCTCCAGTTAAGTGCCCAACATTGTGCACTGCTATACAATCACGATTTGCTCCAGTCTACCTCGCAGTCCTTGGAAACCCTGTCTGTCTTGGTTACAAAGAGGGGCGTCCGCTGTTGGTTACTCTGTATCATTGGAATGATGTCGAGTGACACAAAGGTCTCTCCCTCAGGGTAGGCTCAGGGCACGCGACTGCACTTGTGCGGGAAGGAATCTTTATTATGCTAGTAGAGGACACAGCATATCGATTTTTCTTATCTTAAAGTCAACGCCTGTGGGTGGGGATAGGGGTGGGGTGGGTGATTGGTTTGGTGGTGGGGTCATTCGAACGGAAATTTTGTGTTGGCGTTGGCAAATGGAAGCGTCGGTCCTTGCGTAGTTCAAATATGACGTCACAGGTATTTGGAACCAGAGTACTTTGTTGTTGAAGTGAACTTGTTTCTCGAGAGCTCTTGCCATCTGAAGCTACAGTCAGAATACGGGCGCGGCGCCACCAGCGCGATACGGCAGTAATTTATGGAAATTTGTGACATCGGACAATTCCACATCGTAGTACATTGTGGAAGACGAGCCTTGGAGAGGAAATTTTTCGCCAGATTCGCAAAATTCAACTGCTCCACGTGTCACGCGCAAGGTCCACGAGATCGGAAGTGCCACACCACAGAGAGATTTTGTAAGACAGCGTCCCGTCATCTTTTGACGTTTCTGCATTCCAAGTGAGGAAACATGCCACCTGGGCACGCGCATGAACACTGCAGGCAATTTCAACGCCAAGGAGAAATGAAATTTGAAACGTCAATGACGGCATCATCAAATTGGCGCCAACGATCCGGATTGCAGGAAGGTTCGTTTGTGCGAATGCATGTTTTCAAAGGGCGAGAACGTCCCAATTGCACAAACTGCAGCTGGACAGATGGAAATTCATGACTTTTATGTTACGTATTGCCGCATAATGGCACAAAATTTCCAGTTTGCGAGAATTTGATGGTTTCTTATGTCCCAAGGAATGTCGCCTAGTCTCGAAAGATCAAACTCCTCCAGGATTCCATTGGGTTCACCAGCACCCCAAATTTGGTTGGCGTTGCTGCAACATTGATAAGCACTTGCATCAACGCCGCTCTATAATCACGAGCACTGAAGGTTGGCGTTGATCCAAGGGCACATCAAAGTTGCATCAAAGCCTGCCAAACTCACGGATGTTCTCAAAGCTGACAGAGGGATCGTTGATGCAGCATTGCCGCAACACCGCTTGTCTGGGAACGTTGCCTCGAGATTCCTCGTTGGAGGGTTGATAAGCACTGGCGCCACACAGCCATTGTGTTAAGTCCATCTCACCAATTTATATGATCATTGTTTCAATTACACCCGTGCGTCAACCCCATCGACACTGCATCAACGCCAACCAAATTACCGGCTGAGGGGAACCTGCTTATCCCAAATGCCCCCAAACTTCACGGTTTCTGGAACTCAAGACACCCTACAATACTGCACAGTAGACAACACACAATACTGTACAACCCATAATACATCCCAGGACTGTATAATGTACAGTGTACATCCCAAGTACGTCAGCTCATGTTCACACCGGACAACACTTTTACCAGCAAAAATCAGCCGTTGTCAGCCCAAATGAATTCAACCCCACAACGCCCAGTACAGGGATAGATCGCCTCGAAAGTCTCAACACCCGCCGACGCCGGCCAATTCTCGTATATTTGGGGCGTCCGACGACGGAGAGCGAGCACTTCCTGTGGATGCGCCAGCAGCACCGATGACCCAGCTCACCCCTTGGACGACGTTTAACCCCCGATTCCAGCCGACGGATCTCCAAGTTTGGCAACCATGTCGAGTGTCGCACCCCCTGGCTTCCAACACTGGCAGGGAGTTCAACGCTTCCTTCCAACGCCGGCGGAGTTCGAGCCCTTCCCTTGAATTTTTATTGCCACGCCATGTCATGACCTGGGTCCCCTAGACTCGCTTTTCAGATCAGAGAAAGCGAATATAGATGTGTCGATCGCAGGTCAGAGCTCTTCATGTTGGTCCGTTTGGCCCACCATGCCGTTGGTGTTGCGACAGTCCTTGTGATCATTTACTTGAACGAAAGATTGACCTACACCAGAGCTCGCCAGCCAATCTCGATTAAGCGTCAGGTTCAGAAGCCCGGCTGCGTTGGGACCTTCGTACGAAGTCATGCCCAACAGAACCTGTGGATGATGTAGATCGGAGCCGTTGGACCAGAACATGGGGGCCCCCAGGTCATCTGCGCAGCATCCCACAACAGTCAGGCCGCACAGTCGTTCCAAGTTCACGCAATTTCAGCACACGAATTTTAAAAAGCGGAGCTGTGAATGGAAGACCGAAGCCCAACGGGGCAATATTTGGTAAAAAAAGAAAGAGAAAGAATTCGTACAATGGGCAACCCTTGCTAGGCAATTGTATGCAAGGCTCCTTTCCATGCAGCAAAGGATGATATATGCCTCGCAGTCTTTATATATAATAGAATTGTGCATTAGTATCGCAGCCCGATACGATAGGATGAGTGAGCAACGCAGGCGCCTCAAGGGCAAGAAAACATGCGTTCAAGGAATTGACGACGGGGTTTAGGGAGTTGCGTCAGTGTGTTCTGCCTTTGTCAACTGCCAACGAATGTAAGGGTGTTGCGGTGCATGTGCATGCCGCCATTGCGTGAGCCTGGGCCCACATGCATTTCGGCATTCACCTTTGCGGTACAGGATTCGACTCTGCCTGCGTCTGCAATGCAAAAGAAAATAACTTTTGTAGACGAGCAACGCCCTCTATGATGCAATTTCTGAAACAGGCGCCTCGCGAAGTTCAAATTATCGAAATTAGCTCACAATTCTAAGAAACAGATAGCTTCAAAACTGGGATTGTTAGCAACGTTGTATCTGCTGTAAAACTTAACACAACGTTTGACAATAGTGGGCCTGGTCACCGGCAGGGAAATGGCGGGGTAGTTTCGCCTAAACCATGGCGTGCCACCCGGACGTCCAATCGGCATGCATTAAAATAATCGGGCGTGCACCTACATTTGTAATGGTTGATCACTGGGGGCTGCGCACACACGTCCTCGTCAGATCCCTGTCCAAGCAGGTCGCGGCACTCTTCTGGAGCCACGATTTTCCAGCCGGCTATCCTCTGCCCAACTTTGGAGGGGCCCCCCATGCGCCAGGGCCTGTACCAACCGGCCGACACCAGTTCTCCCTCGCTTCCCACTTTCTCCCACGCCTCAGCCCGCGCAATGTTGCCTATGCTCAAGGGGTGCTGGACGGTTCCGTTGACTCTGAGAAGAGCGATGTTCTGACCCTTACCATTGCCGGTGTACTTGTGGTGAATAATTTGCTCACAGGCTCTCATCCACTGCGCAGGAAAAATACGCTAAATTGACTTTCGATGAGCATTCACGCATGGAGGCAATCACATCTTGCGAGTCAACGCATTTTCGACAGCGCGGCAGGACTGATATCTCGCGAAGTCCTCGACACTTCCACACCGAATTTCAGGGTGACGCAAATTTTGTCAACTGACGCGCCTCTCTGCAATAACGAGACTGGTGTTGGCCTCCAATCACCGGCAAGCACAGTTAGGCCATTTCCCGGAACTTTCTGTTCCTTAGTTCACCTGTGGCTGTGCACTTACGATGGCATTGGGCGACCGGGTCCGACTGGTGCCTTTTGACGCTGGATAAAGTACCGAGTCAGTGTTATGCATTTGAGTTTTGCATTAATTTTTTGATAGGTGCAAGAGCGCAAACAAAGTTTTCAACAACATGTTGCACACCAAAGTTTGCAAGTACCACGCAATTCGTTGTTCCTTTTCCGTTCGACATACATAGCCAATCTCAGGAAGAGCCTCTGTGTGAAGCATGTAGATAAGCGGTGCTTTGAACAGAACAAATAGACAAAGAAGGTGCACAAAAGATAGCAAAGCCGCCTTTGCCCCCAGGATCGAGTTGCTAATCACTGGGGATTGAACGAACACCGCACATAAAGCCGACATTGAGATTATTGCGAATGCCTTCAATACGAAATTTTGGTGCACACAAGCGCTTCCACTGCACGGGAACCTGAGCGCCGAGGAATGCTAAACAAGAGGTCTGCATGTATGGAACTGATTTGAAATCAACTGACCTTTGCGCCTGAATCTTTGCCATCTACAAGGGCAGTATTCGCTACCACCATCGGGAATGGATCCCTTACTTCACCATTTGTGGTATTCACACACGATGCAGGGGTCAATACCGTGCCCCTGTCGATGAACACCGCACTGCACAAATGGTTCCCTGTATAGGGATCCATCACGTTCGCCACATACGGAGGGGCACCTTCGTCGAGCTTCCCCTGGCCAAGAATGAATCCAGAATTGTAACCATGAATTGCTTTGCAGTAGTGGCGTTTTCATTAAATATTAAAAGACTGGAAGTAAATCGCACATGCACTGTTGGGGGTTTGTTGCCAGGAGACGTCGCGAGGTCGATGGGGCATCAGCAGCAAGATGTTAGTAATGAGAACTGCCCAATGTATGCGCGGAGGGATGCACGGATACATGGAAGGAATCAAAACGAAATACAGAAGAAAACACTGAAGTGACATTGGACGAGCTAGCCGCCATGTCTAGGCGTCGCCTCCCTCTCTGGGCATTGCCGCCGTATGCAAATTTGCTTTGAAGCAAGTGGTCCGAAACACCCAGATCTGGGTCTAGACACAAGTGTGTCTAGACACACGTATTCGACAAAGTGGGGTCGGTTGAAACAGACAATGCTGCCCGCGCTTAGACGCCTAAGGTGTGCCATGCGCAATTCATCCTCGGCACACTAAAATCGGCGCATCATGACAGCGCATACATGAAATATCGAAAATTCGACCAAGTGTTGTGTAATACGCGTTCGAGATGTGTGCTTCCATGTTCTGGAAATGAACGTGCAAGATAATCACTGGCCATATCTTTCTCGATATCCAGGATACGCACTGGGCATATCTAACTCGATATACAGAGCATAGAACATTTACCCATCCATACCGCAGTCATCCGTTTTCATAACACTATGGAAGAAAGAGACTTACAACAAAAATCCCGGTGTCAGAAAGTACCATAAAGTGCAAGGTCCAATCTACCTCAAGCCAGATGGCCCCATCCCAATCATATTCGTAAGCAACAACTCACCCAATGAAATGGGATATTGTAAGCAGCGCTTCATGGATTATTTCTATCTTGCATATCATGTTACGTAACTTATCTTCGCTACCAACAAGTTATGACGGCAAGCAATTGGAGATTCTGCAAATGAGCATCAATCTGTGATCGGTCCCATGCATAAGATGCACAGAACAATGCATTAGAAATTAGTCATCCGAACTCGTGCATCAACATAACTGTTGAATTGTGATGCAGACAAATGCCTGAACAGATAGAAATGCGTAAACTGTGTGAGACTCATGGCATATTTGCAGAGCGCTCAGGCTCACGAGTGCCGGTGAACTCAGGGAGCGAGAGGACGCGCCAGAATGGGTGCAGAGCGATGGTCTGTTTCATGACAACGCTGCCCTTCACACGGTGCGATGGCGGCGACAACAACTTGTGATAAGGAAAAACCCACCGGAATGTGTAGGTAACTCGCCGTTGGGTCCTTGGGCGCTGCATTCCACATACACACAAATGTCAACCAGCAGCTTAACATCTCACGCGGTGAAGTGGCGAGATCCACCACCAGTGATGGTCATGCTCGACCTGAATGCCATACTTTGATCGCTAAGCATTAATTAACTCCCAGCTCCAGCACCGCACACTAGCAGCCCACCAAGTGCTCGATATCACCTTCAATGCCGCGATATTGGCATCTTTGGTTACGCCAGTGCGTGTTTGCGACAATTGCACACCAACCCATCAAGTGCCTTCTTGTGCCACAACAACACAGAGGCGCAAGAAAGACTGAAGGTGTGCATTGACACGCCCGGACAGCGAACAGTCGGCCACTATTCCTATTTCGTCATTCGCCGAGGACTCACTCCTTGTGGTAGTATAGGTCTGGGCTTGAGGGTGCGCTTACTACTGGATCCGCGGGGCTCAGCAACGACCCTGGACGAGCAATTGCCCCCCCTCCGGTTCTGGGCTCGGCAGCGGGCGCGCTCGCGCACACTCAAACCCGACCGGCGAGAGACTTCGCGTGCCAGCGCAGGTCCGGCTTGACACACTGGCAGAATCCTCAGTCGCGTGAGGGCCATCAACACAGGCGCACTGACGCGGCCTTTGACTTGCTTGACTGCGAGGAGGCGCCCAGCGCGCGGCGGCGGCCGACCCCGAACGCGCAAAAGTCGAGCAACCCCCGTCCCCCCACCGCCGTCCAAAAAGCCGATGGCCCCAGCTCCAGGCCAAATCGCCCCTTCTCGGATCCGCTTTCCTGCTCACAGCCAGCCGCCAAGGCGGGCGCCTGCCTGTCAACTGCCACCTGGCACATTGGCTCCCCGGCCCAGTGCCTCTCACTTGGACGGCCCCATCCCTTGACCGCCACCCTCAGGGGGGCCGTCGGAAGCGATCCACACGCACAGCACCGGGGGGAGGGGGGGGGAGGGGGGGCTGCGGGGAAGCCAGCGGAAAGGAGCGGCTGCGAGGGGCCCCACCTTCAGGAACTGGGGCAGCCCTTCGCTCCGTGGCGCCAGGCACGCCCACGAGCTGCACCGTGGACGCCGAAACCAGCATCCAGAGGCAAGTCGTGCCCAGGAGCACCGCAGCGGCGGTGGTCCCGATCGCCAGAGGAAGGGAGGTGCCCCTTTTGGCGCCCGGGTGCCCCTGGGGTGGCCGGCTGGTTGCCGGCGCCATGCCGGAGTTGGTCCCGGCTTCGAGGACGGGCGCTCGTAAGGACCCGGTTGTAACGTCGCGGGGGCAGAACGAGAGCGCTGAAACAGAGCTGCTGCGAACTGTGCAGCGGGCGCCGACGCTTATGTCCCCGCAAGGCCGGTACCGTTCTTGCTTTCCGGGAGCTGCTATTTGCGTTCCGGGAAGCGGTACACCCGGGGCAGGGCAGGTGATGAGTGCTTGTTCTGCGGTTGGGGTACTTTAGACGTTGTTCAGGCGCCCAGGAGCGGAGGTTGGTTCTCTTGGCCGCGGAGCAAGAAGGGAATCCACCTCGGCAGCGGCATCCGGCGCCGCTCGCTGACTGATTATGAGCGTCGGACTGCCCCCCAATGTCATTTCGGTTGTCAGTGCAGCCGAGCAGCAATGTGCTGAGCATCTGGCGCTGTTTGTGCTGCCCGAGCCGTGGCAATTCGTTTGACATCGGCGGACTGGCGGGTGTGGTGTGTGTAAGTATAGTACAAGTGCATGTGCCGGTGGACGATGGAAAGCCGCAAAGTGGTATGGTTTCTGTCAGGCCGGTGCGAACTGATCACGGCACAGCGGACCGGCCCCTTGCAGGGTGCCCGGTGGCGCGGCCACAAGGTCGGTAACCATTAATCTTCGCCGTCGATGGCTCCACCATGAACCCCATTGCCCGCTTCTCGAAGTGTTGTTTTGTACATACAAAGAACATCGCGCATTTTGCATGAAATCTGGCAGGCCAATCTGTTCGAAGGCAGCTACCTAAATCGAACGTTCCACTGGCCGTTCCAGGTACTCTGGCTTGGCCATTCCCCGAATGAAATCCCACGAACTCTCAGTACTATTATAATCCCACAACTGATACCGCTTCTGCTCAAAACTCCCGTTACCAACCTCTATGCCTGCGCCCCGGACCTGTCCGGCCCCCAAAGTTCCTAGGGTCCCAACCCGCTACCAATCTCCCTCACTCCTTACCCTACTGCCTCTAACGCAGCTCCCTTCAACTGCCACATTAAATATGCACCCCACTCTCATTCGTTCACGACCGTTCCCCGATGATCTCCTAGTAACATTTCCAACGCCCCATTCCCCACTTTTGCCCGAAATGGATGGCGTCAGTTTACAGCTCATCTTTTGAAATCGAAAAATGACAATCCGGATGGTTGTTGAATTGAACGCGGGACTGGCCAGCCCCCTTGCTCTTCAGCCATCCCGTGAGTGGCTCCAATCCAACGTGCAGCGAGGTGTTGCTTCTCTGGTGGGATGCCAACCCGACGAGATGATCAGCACAGAACAGCGGAGAACCAAAATCCCCTGCACAACAGCGGACAAAAAAATCAGACAGGGTCGCTTATTTTTACAGGGGACTCAAATCCCTTATTATCGAAACGCCGTGCTTATAGAGGAGAATTGATTCAGAACCGGGATGCGACAATCCAATTTTCATTTTCCGTCTCTGCAATGCCAGGCAAATGGTGAGCCCCATCAGCTTCATTTGACCTCGCTCACTCCCACGGCTTATTAAAATTGCCTTTCGCTATTTTTGCAGTGAATTTGTGGAGCTGGCAAGTAGGTTTCAGTCCTCGGATCAAACAGCAAACGCCCTTCTGTCGCATCAACAAAACATAAGCACCTGGTTCACACAATTCACCGGCAGAAACTTTTGCGGAACGCAAAGGAACTCCAGTAACAAGCATGGCAATGGCGATGGCCACATTTGCCAAAATGGTGCAAAAAACGTCTTGCATGTTTTCAAATTTCCTCAGGCTCAACATGGGGCAATCAACAACAGACATAATCATAGTTACGTGTTAACTTACATCGCGTTGCATTTTGTTCATAGTCGTCTGTGAACTTACAAGGATTGCTGGAAATCGCCGGCAGCATCGTGCATACGTCCGTTTTGGGCAGCTTTCCCAGCCACCTTCGGCACTGCGCATCGGGTATGAGCGTCAAGTTGCCCGTCACTTGACCGCTTTCGGGGATGGTTCTCAGGCATCCAGTAGCGGGCCAGCCATAGGCATCCATGGTGGTCGTGCAGTCTACAGCCGGCGCAATGGTGTCCAGTGTCGACAGGTCTCTGAAGGTGGAGTTGAGCTTCAAAAGCGCGATGTTGAAGCCGTTTGCGGGGTCGCCGTCATACAGGTAGTGAATGCGCTGCTCGCACACTCGCGCGAACTGCGCGAACAAACGAGGATCAGTATCCACGGGAATGTGCGCTCAAGTGTGGGGGTCAACTAATTGGGGCGAAGGAATGTTATTCACGAGGGAACCATGCCTGACAGAAGTGCTACTGCCTTCGATGTGCTCATGCAGCGAAAACACGCAGTCCCAAAATTTCTCCGCATGAGATAAAATGTTGTTTCTTGCATTGTTTACTTGTTTCTGAATTGGCAGTTTTGCAGAACACGTTACGTAATCACGAAAGTACAGAAATGAACGGCTAACAGTGCGGTGACCAACACAGCCGGAAAAGATCACCACGAATTTTCTGTCACGCGTTCGGGCTCTTCCTCGATGTGACGTAGAAGAAAACGGGTCAAGCCCAGGGTCAGCGCTGGTCATCATGCGTGCACGCTTGCACACCGCTATAAAGGTTGCTGCCGCTGGCACAGACAACAATCAGCCATATAGCACAAAGGCCCTCGCAGGCGATCAACGGCACCTCATTCCACAACAATGCTCCAGAAGTAGCATCATCGATGTTTTCTAGCCTTGAAGGTAATATCGACGTTGCGGGAACTACAAGGGCAAACAACGGTACACCGAGATCAGGCGCTTGTGGGCATCTACTAGATTCGATGTACGATGCATCAGACTTACCCCTGCCTCCGGAGTTCTGCCATCGACGGCGTTTGAACCGAGCACCACCACCGGGAAAGGGTGGGCTTTGTCTGCAGTTGTCTGATCCACACAAGACGCGAGTGTCGCAACCATGTCCCCGTAGAGATGCACACCACTGCATGCGTGGATCTCAGTCCTCGCGTCCAGCACATTGGCTAGGCTTGCCGGCATATCCCCTTCCTTCGGTTCCATCTGGGGACAGGGCACACCGGAACAGTCAGACGGCATATTATATGGGTTAGTTATTATTCGAAAGCTTATTTTAAGAGCGGCTATTAGAATTTTGAGAGCGCTCCTAAAATTCGAGCAGACGTCCTCTGTGGTAGCTTAGAATAACAGCTGTGGACCGACGTTACATGTTGAAGAAAGCATATGTTCACGTGTTTGAAATTATGAATTGCTGTACATTATTTCATCTTCGATCAGTGCTGTGCTTGGGGTGCCTTTGAGCAAGCACCAAGCACGCAATGCTGTTGAGTACAATGATGGCAGGCCCCTGGTCCACAAGCACAGGAGAATGCCCCCCCCCCCCCTAAAGGACCCTCCACCGCTAGAAATTTGGCGCAGCACCGGAAGAATAATTATTCGTTGACTGTGCAGAGGGGCAGCAAGCTCCGCCTTGGGCACCCACCTGTACGCACAGGTACTGGGCGGTCTGGTCTAGGGCTGCGTGAACAACACACACACAAACCGTCAAGGTCGATGCTCACAGGCGACCTATCACTCTCGCATTCCATGAATGGCAGCACTGGGAGCGTCCACTCCATTCTGCGCTGGATGAGCTGGAATATGCCATTACGTCATCTGCAAGATTCAGGCGCGTAACCCTCCCATCCGCCACGTGTCTCCCCGCCTCCCCCGATACAGAAATGGAGATGAGAGATGAGGCCAACTTCACCATGATGAGGTATGGTGGATAATCGAACGGAGTCGGGCAGCCACAGCGCAGCGACTCGATCCCGAAAGCCCGCTGGCTTCCATTTTCCCGGGACTAGAGAAGGTGCAGGGGACCAGAAGCCGAAGTCTGGCCCGTGCTGCCGGCGGCACGAGGCACGGCGCAGGGAAAGCAGTCAGGGGTTCCACCCAACGAGGGCAGGTTCGCTCGCAGAGACTGCCACCAGACTCGAGGGGCGAGAAAAACCGCTCAAGAGCCGCCACGTCGGCGCCCCAACCCACGCCAGGCCCGGGGAGGACGGCCCACCGACCCACCAACCGTACAGCCATGAGCGGTCCCGCCCGTTGGCCGTCGATCTCCATTTTCGCCGCAAGTAAAGCTGGGTGCAATCCCCCACCGCAGCACGCCGACATGCACGGCCGTCACTGGAAATACGCACCATGACACATGACTGAATTCGCGCACCTGGTTCTGGATTGGGCGTGTCCATCGTGGAGCCACAGACGTCGTGCTGATTTGTGGGGGTGCCGGAAGCCACGGCGGTGCAAAGCAACAGGGCGGCCGCCGTCGCCAGCTCCATCCAAGCGATGAGCTGAAAGAGCCGTCCGACAGCACAGATCCGCCAGGGGTAGAGGAGGGTGGGCGCCATCGACTGTAGGGCGGGTGCCGCAAATCCCTGGTGCCGAACGCCGAAGGCAAGTCACGGAGAGCCTCGGCACACGACCCTCTGGGCCTAGGGGCAAGGAGGCGGGTGAAGGCTTGAGGGGCAGACTTGCGGGTGGGTGTCGGCGTCGGGGTGGCCTTTCATTCCGCAGGGGCCAAGGGCTGCGCTGCGTATCCGGAAGCTATACGGTGCAGCCTCGCCGTACTTTGGATGTCGTTAGCTGCGGGCTGGCCCCGCAAGTTGGTTTTGCTGTCGCGGTTGCAAGAAGCGGCCACCACCACGACCTCGCGCGACTAGCTGCGGGCGGATTGGAACTGGAACTGACCTTCGCCACAATGTGCCCCACGTGGAGCGCGGGCATGCGCACATGCAAGAGATGCCCCGCGGCTCCTGCACAGAGTCAGACAGAGCCTGCTCGGCGGCTTCCACTGCGCCGCATAGGCTGTGCACTCAGTGACTTGATCGGGCACGGGGCGTGGAGTGACTTGGCAACACAGGACTGCCGTGGTGGTACTCCAACCTGCGGCCGCGTGAGTAATCTCCAGGCTGTCCAATCACAGCGGCTGCGACGGTCACGACCCTTCGCACCGTGTACCAAGGGCCTGATGCGTGACACGCGAGTGCACGAGGCGCGAGCGCGTGAGGCCGTGTGGTGCCGTCGCCTCCAAACAGCGTCATATAATTCGATGTACTTAATTGAGAAGGATTTGACCTTTCCGGTTGTTACAATGCACCTAAACGGCGGAGAAATGACATTTTCAGCAATATTTTCGACAAAATGCACGGCCGTCAAACTGGCGACGCTGATTGGAACAAAGAGAGCGAAGGCACTGCGATTAAAACGTGATCAGAGGATCGAGAACACACGATTGCTTTCCGGCACACAAGCGCACTTCACGTAGAACGCGGCTTGAGTTCAGACACCTTGCTTCGAAAGTCACACTTGTCGTTCTTGCACGCCTTCCCATAGTACGGAGTACACAAGCACAGAGACCCATGTTTCATGTGCAACAAGTTGATCATCAGTGCTTGAAACGTTGCGCTACAAAGACGCGATGAGGAGAGCGCTTTCCTACATACTTCCTCCGTCCAGAATACATTGTCCTCTATGACTTTAGCCCCCCTAGTTCTCCCTCATGGAAGCTTCATTTTTCACTGAAATTTATTTCAAGGTGCACCTGTGTTTTCCGAGTATATGGTCAAAATTTCAATTCAATCCGTTAAGTAGTGAAGATTCGGCACTACATTGTAACAGGGGTTCTCCTGCCAGAAACCCACCCGTTTTTCAGCAAAGTCACCAAGACGGCTGTTTTCGCATTGGCGAGGAGCACGCATCTGCGGCAGCCAAACAACACCGTCCATTCAAAACTATCGACATTGTTTGAATAGAAGCTTGGAGAGGTCCCTGCGAAGAAGCAAAGCGGTAGAAAAAGTATCGTGGCAGGCTTGATCGTGGAAGTCGCTGTGGCCTCGCCGCCCTAATTCGAGATCGACGGGCTAATACGGGGATGCACTTCCGTCCCAGATTTCTGGGCCGCGATTTCACTCTATCTCCACTGTGAGAGGTACCGCGCAAGACTTCTTAAGACCTTCGAAGATGTGCGAAGGAATGCGATGGCCATCGCCCTGACGATTAGGGAAATGGCTTCCAGGGCGGGATGGAGAAGTCGACCCTTGCATCGACAATTGAAAGGGCGGAACCCCAAATGAACGTACAGAGAGACAATTTTGTATATCTCTCACAAGTAGAGACTAGTTAGATTGCGAAGAATTGCGGACCACATGTGCAAGTTGGCCGCCAGTGGCAATTTCTGGAGTGAGGGCCCAGCCACGCATGAAAGGCCTTTTCAAGGATCGATCGAGGTACAATGTCAGAGTGAAGTTACTGCATAACCATAGAGTAATAGCCCGCACAGAACACACGTTTCAGCGCCTTGAGTGTTGGAGATCAAGGAAGCAGCGATTTCTGCCATCGTCGGGGCTGCGACGATGGGCTTCTTCGATGGGATCCAAACACGGTCGCGCGTGTTTGGTAAGCGCTACACAACGTGAGGGACACTTCCCTTTGCCACGACGGCAGCAACCACCGTCCTTTTGCACGCTTGGGACGGGAGCCACCCAGAACTTCGCGGATCTCCAATAGATGCCGAATCAGAATGAACAATTTTCGTCCAAATCTCACTAGTAAATAACAGGGCAGATGACAGTAACAATTTTCGTCCAAATCTCACTAGTAAATAACAGGGCAGATGACAGTCCTGACACGGTATGCTCAAAATCCAACTGTGTACTTTCGGCAGACGTGTACCCAAAAGTACACAGTTGGTACACACATCGACACAGCTATAACCATGTATCTTCAGAAACCGTGTATTCTACACAGTTGTTTGAGGGTACACGGTTGAAGCTGTGTCAGTGTGTGTACTAACTGTGTACTTTTGGAACCATATTTGCCAAAACTACACAGTTAGATTTTGAGCATACCGTGTCAGGGCTGATTCATATGACCTGTTTTTTCCTAGTGTCTTGGGCAATTCTAAAGGGGTCCCAGAGGTAGTGAGGATGGGTATTTTGTCACAAAAATTGATAGTCAATATTTATTGGACTCAGTCTTTTTGATTGTGAAGTGCATTGGTACTTTGAAAGCGGTTTAGATAACTAAATTGATTTCTGAAATAGAGGACAATTAATTCCGGACGGAGGGAGTAGGAGTATATTAGCCCTCTGTATGTCAGACCTATACATATCAGGCCTTGGTCGGAGATGCAGCCGACGGCCTCAGTTTCGATTGGCGTCCAATTTGATTCGTGGTGGCAGTCCGATAGCGGACACTGTCGCAGCTGCCCTCCCCACAGATGAACATACCTGAGCAATGGAACTTTTGGAGTTACGATTTGCATTGGCGCATCCCTGCGGCGCCACACCACTTCCGTCTCTTCAGCACTACGGCTACGCGTTGCACCACGCCTTTTCTAATCTGCCCTCAGAGGGGTCCCCTTGCTTGATTAACAAGGCACGGGCAGACTGCTTAGCTCCCTGTGAAGACCTGCTAAAGGGTTGTTCTGCCCAGCCCGAGCCTGCTGGACTCATGATAGGGGGCAACAAAATGAAGCAATACTGCTCCCACCAGTAGAAAACAGCATGCTTGCGATGCCATTTTGACACAAATTGATGCCATCACAGCCACTTTTTATGCCATCGCAGTCACTGTGATGGCATCGTTTTGTGTCAAAATGGCATCGCAGTTGGCATCGCAAACACGCCGTTTTCTACGAGTGTCCAAGAAGTAACTGAGACAAAGTTGTGCTGCTGAAATTTCCATGGTGGGTGCCTGCATCTGCATCGTTGTTATGCCAGTTCTGGCACGTGCTGGCTCTCACATAATGCACCATACAAATCTCGCCGATATCTCCAATGTCACTAGCCAATATTTCAAACATCGACCTGATGCATACGAAGCACTGGCCATAGTGTGGAGCTGTTTCCTAATGGACAGACATTGCTATTTGAGTAATCGCAGATCCCGACAAGCTAGAAGTCTGACCCAACCTTGACAGATGCAACTAAATTCATCAATGTGCAACGTCAAAAAAAAATCTTTCAATTGAGAAACCATGACGACTGGCCTTCCGCGCTCCAATGTCGCCTATTGAATCAAAAGGAAGGCAGAGTGGAAACCATTGCAGCTGCTGTCCTGTGCTGTGCATTATTCAAACTGCAAAATGGCCCCTGGCCGAAAAGACCTTCGCCGACGCTTGCTGGAAAGGACAGCTATACCATGCAATCAAATCAAGGGCACATGCCAATGCGCACTTCATCCCGTCCAGACGAAAAATAACTGTAGAAGATCTAGAGCTCCTCCTGGACAGCGTCTTCGATCTGCGCAGCGGTAGCGAAGCAATTGATGAGGATGGGGAAGACGCCCTTGATCGTGAAGTTGGCCGCAGTCAGCACCATTGCCACCACAGCGGGAATTGCCCAGCCAAAGTCGCCGCCGATGACGAGAAGGAAGGCGGTCTGCAGCAGAAGCTGAGGGATGTTCCCCACGAAAGCAGCCACCTGAGAGATCCTCGCCAGCTTGCGGCTCGTGGTCTCGTGGGACTCACTTTCCTCGCCCTGGAGAGGCCTCTTCTCCCAGGGCAGATACTCGACGGCAGAAGTGTCCAGCATGAACAGACCTGGAAACAGCAGGCACCAGTCCCTCTTGCCAAGACCGCACCCCCTCGGCCCTCGCCCCAGGTGCTTGCGCCGCTGGTAGAGATGGCAGTAGGTCGATATCATGAGGTAGAGCTGGGACGCCACAAGGACGATGGCCACCAACAGCCCGATCATGGCAAACACGCCGCCCGCATCCAGCTGGAAGATGATGAAACAGGATGCGGCGAAGAAGATGTCGGACATCACGTCGCCGATCGCCACGACGTGGACGGCGAGGCGGTCCGCCAGCTTCGCCTTGGATGGGCTGTGTTGTGGCCGGTGGCGGGAGGCGGCGTACAGCGCGACGAGCACGGACGCAGCCATCGTGAAACCGGCCACGGCCGTGCCGAGCACCATGGGGACCGGATTGATTTGGCACTTGTAGCACGCCAGGTCCGTCACGAAGGCGGGATCGGAGTCGGAGCGGGGCCTCCACGCCGGCACGTTCGTGTGTGTGAAGACGCAGAGGAAGGTGCTCTCCTGGAACGGCAGCGGCTCGTTTGACCTGTACGCAGGGATCTGCTCCGAGTTGGACTCTATACGGGTCTGACCTTCCACAATCCGCAGCTTGGTCACAATTATGCGCTTCAGCTGCGGGTTCCCCACGATTGTGAAATCCCCTTCGACTCTCTGCAGGGACTCAAACCCCTCCACTGACACCAAATCCGGGTTGAAGGCGACGGCGAGTCCCCACACCCTCCGCAGCCTGTCTTCGAAGCTCCCGTCGCCGTGGCCGCCGGGGGCAAGAAACCCCAGCGCGTCGAAGCCCTTGATCTCCCTGGTGCCACTGTTGCCAAGGATGGACAGGCTGCCGTTGAAGCCGGCCAAGTTCCCGTACCCGTCCACGGCAGCGTATCCCGTGTTGTTCCGAATCACAACGCCGCACCCACCGCGGGGGCTCTCCCCCCCGCAAACGCCGCGCAGATTTCCAAAAAGATTGAATTCGCCGGCCTGGCCTTCGCCCCTGTTAGAGTCAATTTCTACCCTTCCTCCCACGACCTCCAAACCCCGCAGCACCGTTCCGGACACGCCACACCGACTCACGACCAAGTCTCCGCCCACGGACACGAGCCTCGACAGCCCCTCCGACGCGCCCAGCGCGCATCCCCCCAGCACCAAGTCTCCCCCAACCTTCTCCAAACCGCCCAGCCCGCCCAAGTCCAGGATCCCATCATTTTCCACAACCTCCACATTTCCTTGCACTTCGGTCACGTTGGCCAGGCCGTCCACGTCGCCAAGGCGGGCGTTGCCGCGCAAGGCAAAACCCCCCAGCGTAACCAAACCTTGAAGCGGTTCTGTCGTTGTAACGCTCGTGCCAATGATCGCCAGGCCCCGCCTCACGGCCCTCAGGGCGCCGCGCAAGGGCTCCAGGCTTTGCACCCCCTCACCCGCAATGTACAGCGCATCCATCTCACCCCCCGCCAGTCCCGCCACCTCATCCATGCTGACCTCCCGGCCAGCTTCACAGGAGCAGCCCTGCGCCAAGGGGTTCGAGGTCGGCCCCCCAAGGCAAGAGGGGTCGTCGAGGCAGATGCAGGTCGATCGGAAAGACTCGTCCGCGCAGTCCGCCCGCGCGCCTGCGGCGGCCAGCAGCAGGCATGTTGCCAGCAGGGAGAGGGCGGGGGACGGCCTTGTTGGGCTCATCGACGGAGCTGCCCCGATTGGGGGGCTAACGCGGCCCGGCTGGCAAAGATTCGCCAGGGCGCTGGCGAAGATTGGCGCAGGCGGCGACCTTGCACACCAGGGCGAAGATGCTGCCACCAGGGGTGGAGCAGAGGGAGAAGCTGAACAACGCACGCCCCTTGCAGCAAAGGCGCTGAGCGTTGGAAGTGGGGTTGGGTAGGGCGCCGATGGTGCTTTCTGGCGAGGCGATTCCGAGCTGCCTTTTATGCTGCCGACGTGGGCTTCGAGGGAGGTTCGCTCGCGCAGGCGTCATGACGGCTTGGTGTGCGAACGTGGATGTCGTTGGGATGCGGGCCGCGGGGCGTGTGCCAGTGGGACTGCCTCGCGGACAGACAGGGAGGGGCAGCTGGCCGCGGGCCAATCCAGCTGCGCCCGGCATCTGCGCGGCTGCGTGGTTGGTGGTTTCGAAGCCGTGAGTGAGCCCAACGCGGAATTTTGTGGGTCGGTTCAGTCATTGGGAGGCGTCGCGGGTTCCGGCGGGACGCACAGTATGCTGTCATGGCGTGCTGCGTAGCACCCCGTGGCCACCAGAACGGGTTCCAGGCACCGCCCGGCCTGCAGTGACGGGCGAAAATGGGGGGGAGGTTGGCGCGAAAACAGGCGCCCGTGCGCGCGCTGCCACGAAGTGGGCAAGGAAGCAACACGAACGGCCACTGCGCCAAGATCCGGTTGCCTACCTGCCCAGCTTCTCTTTGGCTGAGCGTCTGGATTTTTGCGATACAGCTGGAAATTGGTGCAGCAGAGCACGGTTAACACAATGCGATTTGGTCTCATGTCCTGGCATGTCATGGATGAATCATAAATACAGCACTGGCAGGAGCTGCGTGATATGGGTAGTTTTCGCAAGTACTGCGAAGTCGGTCAATTTGAGTGGGGGCAGCTCAAGCAAGATCCACATTGGTGTGAAGGCGGCGTGCCAATACTGCCATTATGACAGGGCGTCGTGAAAATTCCTGCATTGACGCATTAATGCGTCAATGCAGCAATTTCACGACGACCTGTCACAATGGCAGCCTAATCGAATGCACGCGTTTCAGCCAAACTTAGTGCCAAGGCTAGCCCCATGTAGGCCAGGCAAACTCCAAAAGAAACCCACTTACTGCAATGGAAACTGCGATGCCGTTGACACTAATTGGTGGCATTACAGCTATTCTCATGCCATCACAACCACTGTGATTGCGCCACTTTGTGTCAGGATGGCACTGCAGTTGGCGTCGCTAGAATAGACGAAAGAGGGCAGTGCACTTCCACCGAGCCAGAGATCCTCGTAATAGGACGTGAATTACACGCAATCAGAGTCCCATCCCTCCTTTCCCTCGCCACAGGATAGTTGGTTGAGGGAAACCACTGTAGATTGACCACTAGGGCTACAGAAATTTGTGGCGGCCCATGTGGGCATCCACGTGGATGCCCACGTGTCTTCGATTCCAATCCCCCTGCAGGGGAGGCCACTAACGTGGGGCATGCCACACGTTAGTGCATTTCAACGGCCCTCCCAGGGATGCCCACGTAGAGCGTCCCGCGCGTGGGAAGGTCGTGAGATGCCGTCGTCCCATGTGGGCCAACGTGGGCCACGTGGAACAGATTCCGTAAACCTAGTGGGCGCTATGCACATTGATGCCCGGTGATTTATCCCATTCGCTGGCCTCTTTATTGAATGGTGGTAGGCGGACGGTGCGCATTCCGATGATGCCACGCCTAGAGGCAAGTCGTTTTCACGAAGGCGTCTCGGCTCAGCCATCCATCCTATGAATGCGGTGGTCGGCAATGCGTTCCCGCGGCTGGCGTGCGCCTTGGACTCATGAAGGCGCTGCATACGCTCGAGGGGCATTTCACGAGAACAGCGCCTTGGTGGACATCAGTACCCGCAGGGCACTGCGCTCACAAGATTCAAGACGCCAAGACAAAAGCAACTTCGCAGCTCCCACAGAGGCGTGTCTTGTCTGACTCCCCATCCAAGACCACCGTCATCTGAACGTTGAAGGGGAAATGGTCTTCTTTGAGAGCAGACACTGCAAAGAATCGCTGGTGGGGACCCCGATGAACGCTCGCTGCGCCCAGCTGCCCTGCGATCCATTTGCAGTGCATATTTGCACACAGCCGTCGGCGCTGACGCCCCGTACTTTGCAATTGATAACCGTGGTATCCCTTGGGGTCTCGGTCGTGTTGAAGCTGTCCTAAGTGCCAGCTTCTAGAAGTTGACACTTTTCATTGAAGGCATGCCATGGGCGGTCGGTTATGCGCCTGCACGATCCATGGGTCAAGTCCGGCGCCATGGACGTTATCTGGGGAACTGCTTTCTCCTGCGCAACTGTGCCAAGGATGCCCAAGTTCAGGGACAGTGTCCCCACGGTCGGATGCTGCCACGGGTTTGCACTTCGAGTCCTGATATTTGTCGAAGTCGACTTGAAGTACGGATTTTAGTTGACGGATTCACTAGGAAAAAAGGGCCAAATAACACTTTTGCGAACACACATAAAACACATTTCCTCAAAGTTTTGCACGCTGAGAACACAAAAATAACACAAACCCGTAAACTTTGTACACATATGGACACATGTCATTTCGCCCTTTTTTCCTAGTGATTTTGTGTCGGCGCCGCCGCCCCGAAGACGGTTTTGTGCGACGACAGCAACGCTGTGCAGGATGCCGTCACCAATGGGGACAGTGCGGCCAGTGTCCCGCGCTCTCAGTGCGGATCCGGAACGCCATTTGGGTGTCCCCAGCGCATCCAAAGAACGCCCCATTCTATTGGCGGCTGCAGTGGGATTTTCGCCGGTGGCTTGATATTTGCAGTGGCAGGCAGCATACCTTCTTACTGGATTCGACAGAGCACTCAGTTTGATTTCAATCGCAAATCAGTTCGATCCAGTTTTTGGCTTGTTGAGCCGTGGTGCATGTTGCATGGAATGGGGTTCGCATTTGGGTATAAGCAAAATGCAAATCCGATGGCAAACAGCTCATTGAGTTGAACCCAACATGAGGTATGAAGCACCAGAAGGAATGAACGTACACTGTTGCAGAGGAACTCCTGGAGCAGTCCAGAAGAAGCCACACAATAGTCCGCACCCACTGCAACTCAGCTTTGAACCAACTCAGATTCCTCCAACAACCTGGACAGACATAGTTGGTCAGACGTACGTACCCCTGAGACCCGCTGGCTTCGATGGCTGCAGTTCATTTATGTCCGTATGGCCAGAGTCGCAAGCAAAGCGCAAGAAAAATGGTGTCAGGATCGGACAGAGTACCGCCAACGTGCAGGCAGGCCCAATTCGGAAATTCCGACCCACCCTGGGGGTCGGAGTCAGCCGGAATTGGGGCTTTACACTCATGGCACCCCATGCAGCGCAATTAATACAGAACACATCTGGGCAGCAAAATTGGCACAGTGGTGCACCATGTATTCAGTGCAGTGAGGTACAATATACATCCAAGCATGGTCAGTTTTTCAACATGCATGATGTATCGAAGGCCGTCGGTATTGCTGTGAGATGATGGTCCCACACGTTGTTGTACTACCACAAGGTCAACCGCAAGTCAATGCCGCAATCTCAGGCCAGCTGCACAGCACTCAGCTTGTTGTCCAGGCCTCCTTGCATGACCTTTGTCCGTGATCACTGAATCCTGGTGCCGGAAACAAGCTTCGGCATTGCGAGGGGCAGGCGTCCGCTCGATGCATGCCATGTGTCTTGCACAAGGGTACAACAGTAGCTCACCCAACACGCTACCCTTCGAGATGTTTCAGATTTTATGCCATGCACATCAGACTGAGGAAGTCTCAGGAGCATGTAAGAGCGGGAAGCACACAACGAGAATGCAATCAGTACAGGTTTACACAATTGTGGACAGATACATGGCTGCTGTGAGGGAAACATAAGGTAAAAAATTGTCGTTCAGCCAGAGCACTTCTACCACAGGTGCCCAGGTCATAATTGCCACTGTTGCGGCTAGAACTGATTGAGTGTTATTAATGATTGAATGCATGAAAAGATGATGAAGCACTAGGAATTGCATTAAGGATGTTGATGAACGGACCGAGTACAAAGGACAGAACGTCTGTTGTCCTTTTGCCTCGGCTGTAAACCGTTGCCGTGGACTCGAGCGTACAAATCCCGTTCAGGGATCGCCACCCCTCGACCCTGCCTGCCTTCGTCACCACTAAGTACCCAACGGTCACATTGTTTCTTCACTTTCTACGCAACGAGAGAGTTATCGTTCAGACGGCCCACTTCATTTGCACAATGGTTGCGACCACCCAGAAACATGCAGGCAATATTCGCCCAGAAAACATGATTCCTGCACTAACGCGAGCCAGCGCGACGACTGGCGTGGATCATCCTCGTCGGCAGCCACAAATTCATCCTTCATCGTGGCTACAGGCCATATCGTACAGATATCCCCAAATTCGCAGCACAGAGCTGCTCCTTTCCGCCCACGTATACAATGTCGTCCTCGTCACCAGTCACTACGGCTCTGCCCCCTTCCCCACCCCCCACCCCCCTCCTCCTATTGACGTTGGCCTTATGTGGCCCAGCCCATGTACCCCATTCCTTGCAACGAACTTCCCTCCCTTTGTTTGGCGTTGCCAACGTGTGTGCGTGCGTGTGCAGCACTTCGATGCAGCAGTTCGAGGAACCGCTTGATTTCTAGGAGCGCCGATAGCTTGACCTTACTCCAGGAACCTGCGCCACGCACCTTGGTGGTGCAATGCACCACTGCTACTGACACTGTTGGCCACATGGACAGTGGTTCTAGGTTGAGTCCAGTCAAACGTCACCATTTCAAGTCAGCTGAGAAGCATACAGGTAGACGACCAAACGACTGTTGTTGCTTCTTCAACGATCGATTCGTTGAGGCTGGCGTCGCTTGGTCGTGCTGAGCGTTCTTCAGCTGTCCCCCCACCCCAGGGCACAGCAGCGTCGGCCATTCAATCACTGGGCACATCGGCAGTTGCCTTGCATGACTCTGTGCCGTCAGCATTGACCTTGCACACCCCAGTCTCGATATTTTGGCACTCATCATCAAGCTCGTTGTACAGCACCTCGGACCTTTTGCCACCCAGGGCCTTGATCCATTCGCGGTGCTCCCAAGCAGAAGTGAACACGTAAGGCAGCCTTGTGTTAGGCGACGGCCCAAGATCTGGGCGACTGCCAGGCAGTGTGTGGGTCATCATGCCGATGACATCTGTTGACTTGCAGGTGAGCACCGCCCCAGGGCTCCCTGCAGCCAGATCACAACGTGATCAAACACTAAGTACATGCAAGCGAATTATGGAAACACTTTGAGCAATGGCAAGGCTGTCAGTCGCCTGGCATGGGCTTCCTTCTAGTTTTTGCAACACGCTTGGTGACGACAGCAAATAGTCGAAAGACAAGACCCAAAACCAGCTGATAATGGAACGGCCTGTATGCCTTCAATGTAGGAGCGAAACTACAGATTGTACAACATATATAGGCACAACTCGTTGCCTTTTCGCCACACGTTACATATCAAGAGTGCAAGTGCCATCCCTATCCCACCAACAAACATGTTTGTCTTGTCATTGCTGTAGTTCAGTCTTAATCTACCAGACTGTTATTTTGCATGCATGTGTCATATCAAATGTGCCGCAGTCAAAAACGTCGACAGCAATGCAACCACCACTCACATGTCATTCCCTGGGCCAAGTCAGTCTCCAAGCAAACAGATCCGCTTGACAATCCTGGAAACTTGTCCTCACACTCCGTCCTCTTCACGGGCTTCATATCGACGACCTTCAGATCTTCTGAGGGGCCACTGTTGAGTGTCGGGGCAAACCATCCATACATTTGGGGTTTTTCGGCACAGTCCTCTAAAGCCTTCAGTCCTGGCATCATATCTACAGGGGTCGATGCATTTCTGCCAAGAATGAGCAGGGCGATGTTGTTGCTGCCCTCAGTGCGGCCCTCGAAGTCAGCATGGACGATCTTTTGGCAGACCTTCAACTTCTGCAAAGAGGAACACCAACTGAGTCATTTTCTGTGAATGTCAATGCCTCCATTCTCATCAAGCAAATTTGCCAAAACGTGGCCATGCGCGACCCCCTCACTTATTTCAGTGAATGAAAGATAATAAAGGAGATGATGGGCCAAAGTGTAGTTGCCCAGTACTGGGCTGAGACACCAGCGTAGCCCATCAGCAAGTGGATGAGACCTGTAATAGGGGGAGTTGACAGGGAAAAAGGATGAATGCTCATTAATGAAGATCGCCACCTTCCGCCCCAAGCCCAGGAGATTTTCTGCATGCTTTGAAACACACCTGAGGGGCTGAAGGAAAGCAGTAGCAAGAGAGAGTCAATGGTGATCATTCCTATGCTTCACAAGTTTGGACACTGTGCATCCTCCCTGTGATAAGCTAGCTTCAGAATGAGCACAGGAATGCATCCACAGGGTCACACCCATCACTTCAACAAGACCCAAAGGTCACAGAATTATCTTGCCAAAGGCAACTAAACAAAGGACAACAGCCAATACAGTGTCATGCACAGCAAAAACACAAACAAAATACTTCCATTGGATCCTTTCCTCACCTCCTGTTGCTCTGATGGGCCAACTCCATTCAAGTTTGATGATTTGACCCTCACCAAAGGGAAGCCCGGTCGGTTGCAAGATGCAGGAATCAGCACGGCCCATGGGTTGATAAGTACCCCCGTGCACACATGTATCTCGAGCGTGTCCATAACATTCACTATGAAGGGGGCATGGTCTGTGACGTTCCTCACAACCTGACAAGCAGCCATGACAAACTGCATTTTAGATGAATCGAGATGGACTGGTTCTCCAAAAAAAGCAGAATCACATTTTGCATGGAATGGCATCTTATGTGGACACTGACATGTGACGTCCTGAAATGATGTTTTGGAATCACAAAAAGACTGGGTTATCAGTAATGCAGGATGGTTATATTCTTGACAAAAATGTCCATTTGACCTTTCCTTTTTTCTGCAACCTAGATTTGGCACCACTTTGCTGCATTATACCATGGAAGACATGGGCTTCCATAACCAAATGGGAAAGACTGCACCCCAGTGTGATTTCCCCATGGTTAAAATCAACCCCAAGATCAACTTTTGAAGTGCACAGAGTGCACACCCTGATAGTGTGCTACACCAGTTTGTTGAAATGCAGACATTTAACCACAATTACATTCAACAAAAGGAAATTCTAAATCTTCTGCAACAGTAATGCAAAAGCTGCAGAGAATGCCCCACAGTAGTTAGGCATTTGCTCGAACATCTTGAACTGATTGCCAACAACTCCAGCCTATACAATGGCACTGCACCACCACCATAACTGTTCCTCCTGCCTGTCTGCAAGGCACTGAATGCTTCGCAGTTGACAGTATTGCTCATTTGTGCGCTGCTGTACAAGAACCCATGTTCTGTGCAGTCCACAAGTCCATCAACAAATTCACACATATCCATCAACAAACGCCGGTTGCTTCCGACCCAAAGCGAGAACAAGCCAATGCCCAATGCCCAAGCTTGCAATGCAACGTGCGATATGGATGAACTGCTGAAATGTGGCCATTTTGGAGGTCAAAAGGGCCGGTTTCTGCAACAGGAGTCCACCCACCTGGAATTGAAGGGCAAGAGGATCCAGCCCTGGTGCTGCGCGGCACACAACACATTAGAACAGCAGTAGCCAGACCGAAACCGGCCACAACGTCTCCACAAGCCAGCGGGAAGAACCACGACAGAAATCTGATATCAACCTTCCAGCCGGCAAGGGTCCACGGAACAGATACACAGTCAGAAGGCTCCAAAACGGTTCCACAGCTCCAAAGACTCAACTAATCGACGTGTCTGGGTTGCAGCAGCTCAACCATCGACGTGCGGGTCGCCCTGGCTGGACGATTCTCAACCTTCCCACCACAATGTCATCACCTTCCAACCGACGCCAAATCCAGCCGCGACCCAACACGCCCCTCCCCCACGCCCACCTCAAGCTGGCTCAATTGAAAACAAAAATTGGGCCATGGTCGCGCCGGGCGTGCCAATCGGCGCCCATTCGCTGGCTGCAAAATTGCCCCTGGCCCCGCGACAAGAAAACCTAGCCCACTTCAAGACGGTGCCACGCGCCGCACGGGAGGCAGCATCGATGGCCGACGGTCAGACGCGCCGCGCAGAGCCAGCAACGGCGTCAGTGACGGCCAGACAGTGGTCAGGCCGAGCAGCTGATGGGATTTTTCGATCGACCCTGACGCGTCATCAGGGCCCTGTGCCCGTGAGGTGGTCCCGCCTTCCCGGCAGCGATGACCTTACCTATGGCCGCGAGCGCGGCGCGAACATCAGCGAAAAGAAAACGGCAGCCTCGCCCCTGGCGGGGCTGCGAGAAGGGAGTCGACCGCAGGCGTCCGACGGCGCGGGGGAGGCCAGGGAGCCCCAAGGTCTCACCATTGGCGCCTGCGTCGTCGGCCTCCACAGATTCGGCCACCTTGAGGGCGACGCCGACCAGCAGGCAGATGACCACCATCGGCTTGGACGATGGCCACATCCTGCCTGGGCGATTCACACAGGACATCGGGCTGAACCGCCGCAGGCAAGGTGGTAGAATTTTCGGCCGCACGCGAAGACGAAGGGATGGGCTGGAAAAACTGGTCCGCGTCCCGGAGCGGCCGACTGGCGTCACTGGCGCGGTGTCCGCGTGGGTGGGATCGGCTGGTTCCGGATCGCAATGGAGGCCAGGGGCAGCAGGCGGGGGGACCTCTGGCCAGACGGCACAGGCGGATATCCAGGGCGGCGTCAAAATTGGCGCAACCCCCTCGGACGTCAACTTTTGCATTCGTTGGCCTTCACGGGTGAAGGTGGTTGGTGGTTGGTGGGGTGGCTGCCAACCCCATCTCCTTCCGGCGATGATTCAGCTGATGGAGGACACTGTCAACGAGGAAATGGCATGGATTACAGTAGTGGTCCATGTACAGCGCACCCCCGTGACATGGGTTACTACTTTTTTCTGCGACAGTGAAATTGCTCCTTTTTGTGACATGTTCATTTTTAAAAGCGGTGACGAAGGCAGGCAGGGTCGAGGGGGGGCGATCCCTGAATGGGGATTGTACGCTCGAGTCCACGGCAACGGTATACAGCCGAGGCAAAAGGACAACAAGCGTTCTGTCCTTTATACTCCGTCCGTTTATCAACATCCTTAATGCAATTCCTAATGCCTCCATCTTTTCGTGCACTCGGTTAATAATAATACTCAATCAGTTCTAGCCGTAACAGCGGTCACAGAATTATCGGAGCAGTCATCTCCGACGTAGGAATCCGACGTCAGAGAAGGAGACAAACTTCGCGATCGGAGTCCGACGTCCGGGGGTGGCATCAATCCCCCATCGAGTCGAGTCCCGAGTTTGGGAGGGATGTTGGTGCGTCAGTGGCGGTCCCCGGCGTCGGAGACCGCTACCGTGAGTATTGGCTGGGCTGCTAGCACTGGAGATCATCGTCGCGTGGTGCCTTTGCATTTTGGAGTGTGTGGCTATGGCAGTTGACGCGGTGTGTCAGGGGCTGTAGGAGTGGGTGCCACTGCTGAGCGGTTTTCTGCTTCGGTTTTGCTGCCAGAGGGTTGGCACGCATTCTCTTTGTTGCAGTGTGGCAGGCCACAGGAGTGTCGTGGTGTGTTAAGTGGCGACCGCCCCTCCTCACGTCTCGCCCATTTCGACCTTGGCGGCGATCGCCTAGACATGCAACCGCAACAAAAAATAGACAGCCTGTTGCCTACACCAGACGCGCGCCCACACACACGTGCAGACCCACCTGAGCTGCCATGCAACATGGCAAGAGCGAACACTCAGACAATGCCCCTGCAGCGCAGCGCACACGGTCAGTTGATCACCTCGCCACGAAGCTCACCTCAAGGCCATGGATTGGCTGGGCCTCCTGTGCTGTCCAAAGCGACGATCCACCACTAGGCGCAGCCACGGCCCAGCCAATGCAGCCCCCCGTCTGCACAGCACGCACCACATGCAGCCGCCCCCTGCACAGCACCGGCGTCGCTGCAGTTTGAAGAAGGCGGGTTCAGGAAAGGCGGTGCTGCCAAGTATGAATTTGGCCCTCAATTTGCAAACGGGGCATGATGACGAATCCAGATCTGGGCGTCGAGGGCCCAGGGGTTTGGAAGGCAACACACCTAATTGGGTGTGACTTATAAGTTGTTCACGCAACCAAGGAGCGTGCGCTCGGAGCAACGTTGGACCCCTTGGCCTTAAGGATAGGTGCACATTGCCCCCATTGATTGCGATGCCCGTGCGGTGCTGAATGACAACTGTCATTCAGGGCCCTCCGCCATCAGCATCGAACAAATTCGAGCATCGGGCATCGATGCCGGGGTAACGAGGATATCCTCGTTACCGAGGGGGCCAGCCCCTTCCCCTTCTGCCCCATCCCGTAGCATGCACAGGCCACCGCTCCCTGTGCCACAAGGACCTGGGCCGCTGCGAATCCCAAACCCTTAAAACGAATACAAACTAGCCGAGTCGCTTTTTTGTTCAAGACAGACCTTCGGGGACCATGCCCCTCCGCCAATCAGACCAGCCTGTTGAATGACTGCGACAACGCCCCAATCGATTCGCACGCCGGCTTTATAACAAGGTCGCCGGCCTTTGCAATATTATGGGCTATTGGATCTAAGGGCGTAGAGTTTTGCGTTCGTTGCCAGGCGTGCTCTCCTAATCGAGCACGATGGAGCACAACTCAAACTCACGGTGGGGAACCACCCTGCAGGCGATGCTTTTCGGTTCTGGGCACGTTGTTGACTGCATAGTGAGGCAGCTGCCCGCCTCTGTCCAACACATATGCCAAATGGCGCCAACCGCCAATATCCCTGTGATGTTGCGTCCCGAGGTCCCGTGCTTGCTGGCGCCAAGGCATGGTGACAGCTTCCAACGATCAAAGAGAGGCGCGCCTGCAGCTGTAAGGGTTTCCGAGGCCTTGCCACAGCGAGGCGCCCAACAAACAATGGCAATGGTGCACAGAACTGGGAGCGGCTGGATGTTTTTCTTTTGTCGGAGGGGAGGGGTGGGCGGGTCGGAGTTGGGGCCGAGTATGGGAATCTGGCATCGGAGTGCGTCGGAGAGGCATCAGCAGAGACAAGTATCGGATGCCATTGGACGTGCATCGGAAGCGCTCCAACGCCGGACTCCCAGAATTCTGTTTCCAAACCTGAGTGCAGAGCGCGCCATCAAGTTTCGCTGCAACCGAGCAACACACGCACAACGGTTGCAACAGGCCCGACCGGCACTCAGTATGGGCCCCCACATGTCGAGCGCAACTGCGCCCTCTGGCCAGGGGCGACAAAACACAGTTCCAGGCGTGCCATCACATCTTTTCAAGCCTTGTTTGGGGTTGTCATTGGTATCCTGCGTGTTTGCGACAGCGGCAATAATTGATGTGTGAGATGTTGGCATCAGATTGCCACATCAACCCGGCGTGATCCACAGGGCCTTCTCCCACAACGGCGCCAAAGGTGCGTCTGTTTGGAGAAGGGGCCGCAAGGCGAGACGCGAGTGGTTGGAGACGTCCAAGGTCCCCACCTTGCGGAAGGGGAGGCGCCGCTGCCATTCGGCGCTCACTTTGGCACTGAGATTCAACCGAAATGGCCGAGGTTGGAGCTTCCTGTTTCCTCCCAAGCTCTGTTTTTGCTGTGCTAGCCGGCTAAAATGCACACCAATGGTCACACGGGGTGACAGCGGCGCCAACCGGACTGGGGGCTGTGCTCGTGACGCTGGGTGTGGAGGCCAATGCAGTGGTTGCCGGCGCCATTGCCATCCAAGCATCGACCAACAAGGCGCCCACGCCCAGCGCCGTTGACTGGTCACGCGACCAGTTTTTGCTGTCGGGTGGGGGCACGCCCTGTGAGCCACGACATGTGGCAGGCTGCCACTAGGGGCATTTTGGCACTTGGAGCAACTTAGTGGCCAACTGGCGCCGCCCGGCCCCGTGCGTCACCCAGGCCCCAGACAAGCACAACGGTGACCCATGAAGTTCGAGAAGCGGAGCAGCGATCCCTTGGGTTGCGAACAACAACGCTGGTGGCTGGTTGCAGTCGGTGGCAGGTGGCGGGTAAGCGAGTCGGTTCAAAGGCCCCACCACGTTCCTAAACTGTACATTAGTCATATTCACTGTCGCAAAAAAAATCACTGTCACAAAAAAGAGTAGTTTGGAACTGTCGCAAAAAGAGCAGTCCACTGTCGGAAAAGAAATCTTCACCCCTGATATGGCCAAAAGGGGGGCGCTATTATTGTGTTAAGTGGAGTACCCTAACAGCCGGTGTAAAGGCTACCCTGGCGGCCAGTGTAGGGAGTACCCTAGGCTGCAGGTGTAGTGGGTATCAGGCCGCAGGTGTAAGGGGTACCCTGGCTGCTGGTGTAGGTGGCACCCCGGTCGCCAATGTGGGGTCTCCCTCGCTGCCAGTGTAGGGGCTATGCTACACCCTGGCCTACTGGGCCACACTGGCTTTTGGTGCCAGCGACTTAGTTGCAGCGCCGAAGTTGCGGGCGCTGGGACCTGTCGCAGTGAAATAAAGTACTATGGAAATGGTGACAAGCCGTTCAGGGGGTCGCTAAACCTAGACATGTGGCTAAACAGGGTTCGCTATAAATCCCCTCCACCTCCCACTGCAGAAATGGTTGACAAGCCAAAAAGAGGGTGCTATTGGGGGGGCGCCATGTAGGGGCCCCTGCTGTGGTCGGTTCCCGTTGGAGTCCCCACTCAAAATTCTGAGTTGGGCGTTCCTGGCAGGGGGGCGGGCGGAGGGCCTCGGCAGTGACACGCTGCAGGCGCTAGCTGTGGGCCTGCCATGGCCAGGCTTCCAGCCCGGGCGCACAGTACAGAGGCTGGCTGCAGCAACTCGCATTGGCACATGGACTGGCGTTCGACTGTCGTTGAGGACTTTGTGTTCTTTATAATGACTACCAGGGCGTCGGCATTTGATTTGAAGTCTTTTGATCATTAATTCGTGCGTCTGTCGTGGTCCAGGGTCAAGAGAGGATCTAGTCAGATAATACTAGCTTAGAGCGCAAGCTGAGCCGTCTTGGACAGTCAAAATCAAAGTGCGTTTGTCTTGTGTCTGGGCCGTTTTCCTACGACGCCAGGTGATCATCAGCTGAATCATGGTGTGATCTCGAATACTCGCAACGAATGATCCGCACTGCATGATGCCAAATACAGGCCGCCTTGGTTGGCCGCCGCGGTCCATCTCAGTCGCTTGACCGAGTCGCTGTGCTGATTTGACCTGCAGGAACGCCATAACTGCCTCGACCGCATGGAAGTCGCCTCCATTGTCAGCTCCCACACCTGCGCACAGACACGGACAATGAGTACGGTTTGGATGTACGATACGGCTACGATGCAGACATGCATGATGTGAGTGTGATATGAGTTGGATGCTCTGGACACAACGTGCATGGCGACGTCACTGCGGACGCGCAATGGATGGTAAGATGGGTGGTACAATGGATGCGGACCAGGACAAGCGCAACCAGGCATATTCAAGCAAAGCTTGCTGGCACTGCGGCACTTTGTTGAGCTCAGGCCGCTGCCCCGCAGCGCGGCGCCTTGCGTTGCCAGCACAGAGCACAGGTTATTGGAATGGGCATTGGTGTCACTGCGGTCACATTCCACGCAGTTTGACACAGTTCGTTGCCCTAAAATGTCCCAGATAGTTTGACGATGGGCTGGTACAGTTAGGATTTGTTACATTATGCATTCAACTGTTTCAACCACAACTTCAGTGTGTTTGTGGATATTGGCAACGGCAGTGGGATGGCCATGAAGCAAAACTGACAATGGCCAGCAAGGTGATGCCATCATTGCACAACCAATTGCAAACTCTTGAATCACAGCACCAGCCATCGCTCTCAAGCTGGGGACTGTGCATCCACTACAGCTTTCAATCAGTTGCCCATCTTCTATTAGTCTTCTGAGAGTGCAAAGCAAGCAGAGCCTTATGAGGCAAAACAGACTTTTCATTTCATATTTTCATCCTGTCATCTGTCCAATTTGGGGTAAGATGCACCTGGATTGAGCCATCTTGTAGCCCGACAGCCAAGATGTTGGACTGCCTCCCATGGGTGCTCCCATTGCCGACTGAATCAGAGTGCACACGGCTCTGTGGCGCGAACGCCACACTCGTCACACTGCAGTCCATGGGCGGCAGGCTGTGGATTGGGCGGTCCAGGGGGCCCATCTCAGTCATCTCCCAGATCTTCACACGTTGATCCCTTGAGCCTGACGACAGCTGCCAATAGTCAATGTAGGTTTGAAGAGCCCATATCAGGTCCAGAAAGGTGAAACGAACTCAAGACTGTCCCACTGCACTGAAAACGTGCAAGTGATCTTTCATTGAAGTGTGTCACAACAGCCAGTTAGTCAACCATGCTGCACGTGGTGTAGATACAGGAGAAGACCACGTGGGCAATAAGTACGGGCCCAGCTCTGGCATTTCATTCCTTTCGTGTTTTGTGGTCTATGGTTAAAAACTGATGTTCTTTCCAGTCCACAGATTTAAACACACAGCGATTTATCACACACTGACACTCCTGCCACAGTGGCAGCCCACAAAGCAATGACACCACATTATGTGCGGCAGACGTCATGGGTCAGAGAAACAACAAGTGGAATCCAACAAATCAAAACGGCAGGCGAGACAAAACACACGACAATATTCCCGCCACAGGCATTGATGCACCACTTTGGCAGTGGCATGCATGTATGGCAGTGGTATGTATGGTTGTGCACCAATGTGCACAACCGTCCAGTGAATTGCCACTAACCTGTCGCAATGAACCTGTCGTCTGGGCTCCAATCCACCCCCCATATGATCCGGCTGTGCGCCTTGGGCATTCGCTTCAGCAGTGTCAAGGGCGTTGAGCCGTCCCCCTGGCTGCCACCGCCATCTTGAAGGCGGCCCCTGGCAGCCAGCGCAAAGACCCCAAATGTCCGATCGCGCGACCCAGACAGCAGGTAGCGACCTGAGTTGGAGAACTGCAGCTGGGTGACAGTGAGGGTGTGGGCCTGCAGGGTGCCAGCAGGCCGCCACTCCTGGATGTCCCACACCCATATCGCAGCCACTTCAGGCGACTGGGCCTAAGGGCATCATGAGAACAGCATGGTCAGGAGTGCAGACAATGCACGTGCTCCTTCTGTGACACTTGCTGTTGCAGGGCAGCGGCCTGTTTGGAAAATGTTCCAGAGATGTGTGGAGTACAGGCACAGTCCAAATGGACCGCTTTCGATGAACAGCACAGATCACAACCTGTCCATGTGAATTCCCAACATCTCCCCATGGAGAGCCATCACGGCCCAGACCAAACACCAGAAAGAGCTGGGCCAAGCTGTCCAGTCAAACCAAAGAACAGAAAAAGATCTAAAGAAAAACAGATTGCAAGAGAAAAGTAATATAAACAAAAGAGTGCTGAGACAATTACAGCGGGAAAGCACCAGTGCTCAACAAGGCCTCAACATGTCAACATCCACAGTCTGGAGAAACTGCTCACACAACAGAATCCAAGGCATCCTGCAGACCTTGCATGCAGACACCAGCCACCGACCCGTTGGGTCAGCTGCAAGGCAAGTCACATTGTCCCCATGGCCATACAGCTTGTGCACCTCCGGCCACAGGGTGTTCTGACTCAGGTGCTCCTCAAAGGGGGGTCCCTCACACGCCGTCGGCGCAGCCGCGGGTGCAAACTCTGGCCCCGCCGCATACTGGTCCCCCCCAATGCCCACCAGCCGATCATCGGGCCCATCATTGGCACTTGCCGTGCCCTCATCAGCATACACCGCCTTGTTTGTCAGACCCAGCGCCTTGACAACCGCCCCCAGGGGGCGCGATGTACAGCCAGGGCCTTGGGAGATCTGGCCAGTGGCGCTTTGGGCAGCTTGGCCGTTGGCGTGGCTGTGTTGGCAGCCTTGGGCGAGGGACAGAGTGTCGTGGAAGGCCTGAGGGGCCTCGAAAACGCGAATAACCTTTTCTTCGGAGCAGCTGGCATAGAGATTGCGGCCGGGCGTCGTGGTGGTGGGCGGGATGACGGCGAGGCCAAAGAAGTCGTGGCCATGCACCTGCAATGGACGAGTCAACACACTGTTAAGGACAAGGTGCTTCGTTTTCATCATTCTTCACTTGACTTGCTCCCTGTGCTGTTGGCCAGACTCCATGTGACACATTTGCATTCGTAAGTCAAACAGAGACCTTGCACCTTGCAAGCGATGAGACCATGTGAAGATCCAAAGGGTCCATTTGTACCTGCAAAATCATTCCCTTATTTATCTGCTGCCCACCCCTCCACAAGCTGTTCATGCTGGTCGCGATTTATCTGTTGCAAGAGTGGAAGTGCATGAGCCTGAGCCTTTGGGGAATAGACCCACATGACGAACAGCTTCCTCCATTGTGTTTGTGCAGATCGGGTTGAGCAGTACTGGCCCCTGCAAGGGGAATGGACTTCGAGGTTGTGGACCTAATTGCCTATTCAGCAGCATGCAACGGATATCTAGCACTTTGTAGCTCATATTCTATGCAGTTTGACAAACAGCAGATGTGGACATGCCCTAAATCGGCTGAAGGTGGAAATTCCATGCTCCCAATACCAAATCTGTTATTATAAACAGACCCCACAATCATGACAAAATATGACAAAAACTATGTAGGAGACGCAGGGAACAGCACAGAGGACGATACACAAGACACAGGGTACAAGACTTGGTAATATGTTTTTGCACCCAAATCAAATATACAGTTATATTTGAAAGATGCTGAAAGGGCAATCAAGCGCATTTCCAAGGAGTCCAGTCTATTTTCTTCAACCATTCTCAACTGCCTCTTGTTATGGTGCTTTTGCTGTTTGTCAAATCCAATAGCTGGGGAGACACGCACCTGGGGCCTTGCAATCTCGCACCAGTGGCCGTCCACACGTGCTGTGATTCTCGCAGTCTGGTCGCCACCAACAGTGATGAGACAGCTGCCATCCAGGGCCCAACTCAAGTCAAGCACTTCACCATAGTGGCCTGTCATGGCATGGTGGGGAACCCATCCACCATCCTGCCGTCCGTCCTCTCGTCGCCACAAGTGAAGTGCACCTGTGCAGCAAACCCCTGCCGATTCATGACAGCACGACAGCGCCTTGCATGCAGCAAAGGGGCGATTCTGGGCGACCCCTTGCCATTCCTTGGCATGGAGCAGCAGCAAGGTGCTCACGAGTAGGACTAACCCACTGAGTTTCTTTTCAAAGAGGAGGAAACATTCAGTGGGATTTTCCAATCGATGGGTGTGCTTCTGCCATTCCATGCCCTAAGTTTTGCTTGTTTTCAATTCCGAAATATTGAATAACATTTCAGTGACCAGGTGCCACCGCCGTCCAAACAGGAGAACTGCATGCCCTCAGCTTGTTTGCCACCAACTTGGTACTGCTTGCTTTTGAAAAGCAACGCCAATGACGATCATACAAGCTAAAACATTGCATGCATTTTCAGGCAAAGCACCTACCAGGCCAATGCACTGCACACTGTGTCACGTGCCCAGTGTGCCCCAAACGGTGGTCCTGTTCCTACAGCGCCCGTGAATTCGTGCGCTTGCAAGCCAGCAGAGCAGAAATTCACTGTGGGCCCCCCACCATTGAAGCCATGCCTGTGCTGTGTGCTCTTCTCACACCAGGCAACCCTACAGCATCTTTTCACAGCACGGCAAGCAGTCTCACACACACACTTGTTCAGGAGGGTGTGCCCTTTTCTTATGACCTGTTTCCTATTCAATTGCTGGCCAGCCTTACCAGTGAAGCCGTGGGCCATTATCGACAGCCCGTCCGGGCCGAATACCCCGCCGTAGTAACCCAGTGCTGTGGACCCCGCGTCCCCCACGCTCTCCTTGTTCATCCACAGCCCACACGAGCCGTCGTACTCCCAAACCATCATCGTGCGGTCCATCGACGCTGAAAGCAGCAGCAGCGGCTGCGCACACTCCCCGGATTGCACAGTCCCCATGATTGGACCTGCGGATCCGGGTTCGATGGATAGGCCCCTGGCTCCTGACTCATCAATGGATGGGGCCCCAGGTCTGGGTTCGATGGATGGGACCCCGGGTCCAGGTTCGATGGGTGGGCTCCACTGCACCGAGTGCACCCAGTCCTCGTGGCCGATCAGCAGCGACTCCAGGGCCACAGAGTAGGTGCTGTGCTGTGTAGTGAAGTGGGAGGAGGGACCCAGTCGAGACAGGGTGGAGGACGGGGGATCTGGTGGTGGGACAGGATGAGAGGTCAGAACAGCTCTTGGTGTTCATTCAGAAATGAAGACGCTTAATGAGGACTTTTGGATCCGGCACCATCTGTGTGAAACTCTGTTGTTGGACAGTTTTGAGACAAAAAGAACAATTTCGTTTTCCTGATCAATTCCGAATATCACATCACATATTGGAGTCAATGTGTCACCCCAGTCCTAACAGTAGATGCGTGGACCTTGTGCCACTGAACCATGGCTCAATTAATGCCTTCATTGCCACAAACAGGCGCAGTTTTGCACCAACACTGAAAAAACAGCGATTGGAAGCTGCATGTGGATTTTGTGGTGCACTGGTGTGGGTTTGGGATTCAGGCCACAAACTCAGATGTTGACAGGCAAACTTGCAATTTTCTCAGCATGCAGCGGTCCTTGGCTCCAGATAAATGCCTACCTGTTTTGCTGGTGCTGCTTCCTTTCTCAACATTGCGACGAATGCACCAAATACGGATGTACCTGGCAATGAGTAAGCCAAAGCAAACTGCCATTGGCCCAGTACCCCAGTTGAACATTTCTTTTGCAAATGTCAATTTTTTCTGCCAACCAACTTCTATACACCACATCCAAACACAAGACAGTGTTATCCAACTCTCGCACTGATGAGTCAATGATGCAGTGCATCGCCCCATGCTGCTTCCACCAATTGATCAACGTTGCAGAATGTAACACACACTGATGAAGCATCTTGAGTCCAATGTTGTTCACATGTGCACCCCAGACCCTGAGGAAATCAGTGGTTGACAAGTCGCTGTCCAAACAGCTCTGCCATGCAACTATTGTCCATCAGTCGGACCATAACATGCAGCCCACCAACAAAAACTCAGGTCCCACAGAACCCGTTTCAACCCAAAACCTTGCACAACACATTCGTGCAGAGGGCATAGAACGTGCAGGACAATGGTAGGGCCCCATTGTGGTGGTGCAAGAGCAACGAAATGGAGTCCAGAAGCAGCTGCATGCTGGTCAACAACATGACAAATGCACAAGAACCTGCTGCTTCCATTAACAGCAGGGTCAGAACAGGGTCACAAAAGGGTCATGGTACAGTTTGGAGCCAAAAGAAGGCTTTGCACCACAAGTGCAGACCTGCATACAGGGAGATGCGATGCCAGTGTGGTGTCCAAACCAAACAATTGTCTGCTGGTTTCCCTGGCGTTGAAACTGTTCTAGCGATCGCCATTTCTCCCAGTACTTTGTGGCCAAAAGAAGCAGCAAATTCGCTCAGCACTACACCAGCACAAGCTGCGGCAAGTTCAACCACGACTTTGTTCACCTCTGCAACCGACAATGAACGGCAGCTGTACCACTTTTACTGGCAGCATCAATTTCACCTCTCGCAGCAACATTTCTTAGTTGCGTTCAGTTCCAAAAACTCAGTACAAAATCTGAACCTTACATTCATTCAACTTTTAAGCGCATCAAGTATCCGTGTAGCACTTGTCCAGTGCTCTGTCGCACCTGTCTTGTGACGCACTTGCCAGCAGCAGCCTCTCCCCTCCTGATTGGCCTTGACCTGCGTGCAGGAACGCCAGGGACCTCACCCAGTCCTGGTGGCCGCTGAGTCGGCAGCACTTTTCAAAGTGACCCCCAGGCTGCCGCAGCCAGAGGTGCACCCGACAGTCTGTGCCTCCAAGAGCCAGGGCAGCCCTGCAAAAGTACTGGCAAAAAATTGGCCATTTTAAGCAGTTCCGCATATGGAGTAACTAGAATAAATTGCAAGGCTACGCAACTATTTCCAAAGGGCTACGAAACTATTTCTGAAGTGCTACGCAAACAAGGGGTCTTGTTGTTTGGAGTGCACCACAAACAGGAAAGTTTTATGCTGCAGTCCTGACTTCCATCAAACACTAAAGAGGTGGCATGGCACATCATGACAACACACATTGGCAGCACGTCACACATACATCAGTGAACAGAACAGTTGATGTCAGTCTTGGCAAAACGAGCACAGGGCAGCTTGCAACCCCAAAGAATTTACTGCAACACAAGAAAAGATGCCACAAGTTGTGTGCTCTCCTCTTCAGAAAACCTCTATGTTGTATTGTTGTCCATGCTCAACACGATGCAGAAATCTCAGTGTGCAACAGGAGTGGAATGCAACTCGCAATGCACCTTGTCATTCTTGATCCGATCCTGCCTAATTCTCACTGCTTAAAACTCAGCACTGCTTACCCAGTATTTTGGTTTTGTGCAGACAATGCCCCGAGGGTGAGTCCCATGCCATCCCAGACAAGCCAGCTTCCGATCACTTTCAACATTGAATAAAACAAAGACAGACGAATGGACAATCGGGCACGATCGCCACATGGACATTGCTGCCGAAGGGGGCTCACCAGTCTGGATCCGCCTGAAGGGTCGTCAGAGCAGCACAGTGCTGCAGGCCAGCCGACAGCCTCTGCTTCAAGCTCCATGCTTCCTGCCCATCGCCAAGCTGGGACGCAATCGCCTCCCACACAAAGACTTCGTCATCGCCAGCGGTGCTGACAACGGTCAATCGGTCGTTGCAAGCCTCACGAAGATGGGCCAGCGCTGTGACCCCTGCACTGTGCCCCTGCAACACGTACGTGAAAACCTGGCTCAGGACTTGTGTTGTCAAGGCCCGTCTGCAGCCCAAATCGCAGGCAAAGCTTGGAGACACTGGGCTGTGTCTTCCAGTGTCCTGCACCCAAGCCGCTGCCCCACCTGGTCAGCACACAGGTGGTGGAAAACAGCCCACAGTTTCAGTATTCGCACCTGGCAAATCTGTGCAAGCCGCGAAACCTGCAGCCTGTGCAAGTGCACCTTGGTATGTCTCCTCCAATACAGTGCTTCTTCTTCACCATTTGCAGCAGCGAACTAGTGTGCTTGAAAAACAGCCAACTGTTCCTGACAGTCAAACCCTTGCACGTCATAGGGGTGTGCATCCAAGGAAGCAGGCTGCAATGCTGGCCCAAACCCCACCGCCACAAACCCCACCTGTCAACACCACGCATCCATCCACAACTGGGCGGTTGTGCTTCCAGTCCATGGATGTATTTACAGCATTGTTAAGACTGGACAGCACCCTATAATATGCCGCTAGGTAATCTGATGAACAGAAGGAAAAACAACACACCTCCAGCTTTGCCACCTCTAGCTGGCCATCCTGGGTTGATGGCCAGCGCCACACCCGTATCGTCCTGTCGGCAGATCCAGTGAGGAGGAATGCCACACAGCCCCCACCTAAGGGACAGAACCAGATGCAGCACACATTGATGCCTCCCACTGGAGCCACTTGAGAGCCCTGCTTGCTGAACTTTTAGGCCACACACTATCTGGCATACACGATTCAGCCACATTTCAATAATTAGTATCTGTAGTATCAGTATTTTCATTATTTATTGCTACGTACTTATAGAAGTACTTCTGAAGTAGGATTATCTAATTTTTAGAAGCATCTCAGTACAGAATGCTCCCACATCTGCTGAACTGGTGTCTAACCAGTTACATGCAATCAGCTGTCCACTACATACTTTGACATCTCCCAACAGGAAAGGGGGCTGGAGGCTTGTGTTCAAGCTTGGCCAGACAGCACACACCACTCTGATCTCCCATATCAAGCATGCCATGCCTCAGCCCAATGTACACATGCAGCGGGGCACTATGTGAGCTCACAGGGACAAGTAAGGTGGAAGCCATGAGGAAGTCGCTGCCACTCCTCCACATGGACATCAGGCTCACTGGAAACAGAGAAAGATCTTTCAAACAGCGTTGGCTGTGAACAATGCCTGAAATGGCCTGGCAGGCGTTCGATGCTTGCAACCAACTTTGCTCATGCTCGCACCTTGGTCACACACCCATTTTATACAATTCACCTGGCCCTCATGCCCATGCAGGGTGCCTATGATGCGGGCCACCTGGACATGAACAACACGCATACTTGCACACGCTGCTACTCTAAGCATAAACATGATTTGCAACAAGTGCCTGAGCATGCAAAGGGCCTCCTGGAGCCCAGTGCTGTGGCTAATTTTGAATATGTAACTATACATAACAAAGAATACCAACTCCAAAATATTACATCACTTTCAGCATACAGGTGCCACCCCTGTCGTAACATATTGTTGGTGTTGTGAATCAGCTCACTCAGTTGTTCAATGCTGCAACATCCACTGATGGTGCAAGTCAGAGGAAAAGAGGCTGTTCACAAGGAACTGTACGCTGTGCTAGAACTGCTGGATTCTGCTCAACAGAAAGAGCTGAACATTTTACACTTCTCAGTTTTTGTTACACTTTACCTCAGTAGTTCTTGTATTTGAATTTATTTACTTATTTATTAGTGCAGTTTTTCTTTAAGCCTGACCAATGCAACCAACTGCAAAGTCCATGATTCGCATTACCAATCCAAACATTTGATCCAGCTCAATATTTGCAGTTGAGTTTCCCCACAGATCATTTTCGCACACTGCATAGTATTTCATGCACAGCACCAGACAGTGGCTTTGCAGCTCATTCTGGCAGATCCTAATCATTACAATCGTTGCATCTTAATCATTATACATTCATTACATCCTAATCATTACATTCATATCTTCCTGCCCTGCCCATATATACCTTGCGCAAATGCTGTGTTTCTCGCGTTGTATCAGTTATTCCATAGCCCATCACACCAAAGTCAAATGAAGCAGTTACCAGAAATTTGATGATTTGCACTCTGGGGCAGGAACAGGGACGATCCTCGGTGAATCTACAGGAAGCACTCAATTCAGAAAGAGGGATTCGTTCTCAAAGAACAAACCCTATACATGGGTCGCATCCCTATTAAGAAAAGGCAAGGGGGAACCCTTCCATTTGTGACAGATGTTGTGGCATCTCCAATCATAGAAGAACAACACAACACAGGTAGCGGCACTCCCAGCAACACAAATGTAATTTGAATGTCTTGGAATTTAGTTAAGGAAGCACTCTGGCTTGCTCAATGAAACTGGAACTGTTGCGGTGCCCTGAATGCTGGAATAAACAAAGGATGCCCTGTCAATGGAGCGCACAGAGGCCCAAGATGAGTGCCACTGTCGAAAGGATTTGCATCAATGTATGACCTTGCCATTTCATGCATTGCATTGTAAGACCTGTACTTCAGTTTGACATGCATTCACACAGATCAGTGCTGCACACATTAGTTTCGTCAACTCTAGCAAACAGAGGTTGCAGAAAAGCAATGGCAGCGATCGAGCAGTAGTCAGGCCAGATCATTGCTTGAGACCGGGACGCGGCCACAGCAGGGGCAGAGTGTTGTCAAAAGGGGGCCCATTCTGCCTTTCATACGTAAATTTAAACGTAGCCATTTAGCAATAGTGAGGGTGTGCAAATGGTGCCACAAGTTCTTTCCTGAAAGCCGCAAACTGCACTGTTGGCACAGCAATTTGTGTGCCGGAGATGCTGACCCCAAGTGACAGCACCACGAAGTCGGCTGCTGCTTTCACGAAAGAGCTCGCAACAAACGCAGGAAGTCCACCTTGGTATGGCAGTCCAAGCTGTGGGCTCAATTTTGTTTGTTCAGCCGGAAAATGGGACTTGACATGCAGCAAAAAGAGGGTGCCTTTCTTGGCCTTCACAGCCATTTAGAATCCACACGTGAGAATGCCAAGTTAAGAGCTTCACAACCTTCAAAGAGTGGTATAATGCTGGCCAGATTGATGGGTTGTACCCACCTTGGGGTCATAGATGGCCACAAAATGGTGGGCCCCAAAGGCGGCAACGCCGCAGCGGCCCCAGTCCAGTACTCCCGCCACGCGGTTGCATCCCACAGCCACGTGCACCACCGACGCCAGCATGGCCATTGCGGCTGCCGATGCCGGAATCCGGAATCCCGAATCTCGAATCCAGCCCGCGGATGCCAATCGCTGATGGCCGTCGGGCGCCTTGACCGCCGGATCCCGCGCAGCGCGGCAAGCAGCGGAAGCGGCTGCGCCCTGCGCCTCTGCTGGCCGGTCGCCGCTGACAGCAAAATCACTGGCGGCCAAGATATGACTTGGGAAATATCTTGTTACAATTCTGCTGCAAAGTACGAGGGGACAGCATGCATTTCCTTCCTCTACCTTTCGCGACGGTCCTAAGCTAAGCGCGAAGTAGTACAGGCATGTCTAGGTAGTGGACATCCTTTGTTCAAAACTGTCTTCGAAAGACAAGGGGACAGTGTTAAGCGTAGATAGACATAACAGTAGGGGGAAAGCATTCATATGGACTGAACCTTCTTATGGACTTGTGAAGGATGTGCAGATGGTGATTGTCCATTTTGTGTCTTGTTCGACTTGGCCTTGTCCCCACGTTCAGAGCACCTGGGAGAAGTATTGAATGGCGTGAATGTGTTAATGTAAGCAAGCCAACAAACGCCCCTTATTTGTGTCGATAGTACTGTCGACTGGCTAACGAACGTTAAGCTATCAATCAATCATGCAATCCCACAGCGATTTCTCTTAATTGTCAACTTGCTGAATTCATCTGATAAGAAATTGGGCTGCAGCTTTCTAAGCCATGCGTTCGTGTGAGTGTGCTGGTCGTTGCCCATAGTGGCATGTCGATTCTGTTTTGCTGCACAGGAGTTTGGAACCCGTGTTTGTTTAGGGCGACCAACAATCTAAGTCAGATAATCTGTTTGGGAAAGTCGCTGTTTTCAAAAGGCAAACATCTGGTCGCAGTTTCAGGTGCTTTGGTCGACTTCAAAGCTGGTGCCATTGGGCCTTGGGGACCAAGCCTGCTTGTTGACAAAAGCTAAGTGGCAACGGAATGCCGGATTGCCACGCCGTGGATCTCCAATGGGGCAAAACCCTTTTTCTTCCTGTTTGTACTTCACTTGCATAAACTGCCCCGTCAGGTTTGGAATTGTTTGGGTTGTCTGTCGCTCTTCTTCAGGTGAGCCAACTCGTTGCTGTGACCCACATGGTGCAGCAAACGCTGTGTGGACATTTCTGCGCCCATCTGCGCCCGCAAGGGGCAAAGACTCGATCTCGTCATAGCAAATCAATCCAAGGAATTCGTCTGGGGCTTGGTGCACCCAGGAGAGCGCCGACAATCCAGGCAGCCCAAAACGAATTACATGTCTGCAAATGCAGGCCACTGAGAAAGACACGTTTGCAACGATGTCATGTGTCAATTGCACGACTGCGCATGCGCCGCTTATGCCCGATCGCCCTTGAGTCTCGTCAGCCGCCCTGGGCCCTGCACAATGTCACCATCGCAGCCGCGTTGCCGCAAGTGCCTTGCGAGGGAAGCTGCCAGCTAGGAATAGAAACGCCTTCCTCCGCCGCAACGCCTTCACAACCGTCCCCACAGAGTCACCAGCCGTCGCCCAGTCGCATTCATCTTCACATGTCGACAATTTTGTGGACGTCAACGTGAGATGCGCTCCGCGAGGCTGCACAGAAAAAAATTTGCCACACACAAGCCAATTCAGTTTCCACTTTTCGGAACGAACTTTCCCGTTCTGTCGTTTAAAGAAGGCCCACGCGCTGCCCCCTCCACCCTCCCCAAGAGCGACTGGCATCCCACGGCTCCACATGCGCTCGCAACCTCCCAGCGTGCCACTTCGCATGTCCATTCTCTTCGACAATTTGTCGACACATGTCGATGTCGATTTATCGACGATCGATGCAACACTCGGCGCAACGCCCAACGTCGACCAAACGACGCCGAATTCGCCCAAAGGGCCTCCCGACAGGCGTCAGCTCGCAGCCCGCGTTTCAAATTCTCTCAAACGCGCATGCGCCCGCCATCGCCTGCGGGGTGCCAGCACGCTGCCCTGTCTCTGGAAGGCAGTTTCGAACAAACGAAACAAGCACGCTGCGCTTGGAGGCCTTTGCTCCGTGGCACAAGGCCCACGTACCCTGTGATAGGACGGGGGAGGCAGTCGGACGCTGAAACGTTATGTAACAGCTTGGACCCCCCCCCCCCCCTCCCCCCCAAAAAAAAAGCAGCCACAATCCCTCCCCTCGCAAGTCCCCACCGCATCGTCCCCGTCACGATTCGCAGCGCTCCGGCGTCTTCTCCTCGTCCGCCTTGTCGCACCGCCCGTCGGCATCGCCCTCGTCGTTCTGCTCACACCTCCCTGAGGCCCCCCCTTCGTCGGTCGTCTTGGACTGCTCCACGCTCGTCCACTCCTCCGGAGTCAGTGCTTCTTTGCAGTCCTCGTGGGGGTTCAGCAAGACCTTGCTGGCGTCCTTGCCCCTGCTGGCGATCCAGTCCCGGTAGTGGGACACGTGGGTGAAGGCGTAGGGTGCGCGGACCTGCCGGGGAATGTTGTGCGTGGCAATGGTGTGCGTGGCAAAGCCCAAGAGCTTCTTGTCGTTGCAAAGGAGCAGCGCCCCCAAATCCCCTGCCACAGGCGGAAGAGACCATTCTCTGTTTGCATTTCCTTATGTCCTTGCACTGTATGCGTGCATGTGCGTGTGTGTACGTATATGCACAGTTTCCGTGCGTGTGCAAGCTGTGCCGCCCGGGCGCTGGAAATGGTGTGACCTGCAGTAGGACGGAGGCACATCTTGTGACCGCACTTAAAACACAACCGGTCTTCTTCCTCTTCAATTATTGCAAAAGCTATCGACATGAATGCGACACAAGACAATTGTCTTGCAATGACATGCATTGATTGTATAACGGCGATCTAGTCGACCTTGCAATCGCAGGATTGGTGGTAAGCAGCTTCCGCAAGAGCGCGAAGCGAAGTAAAAATTGGAGCAAAGAATTGAGCGACATGGTGGTGCTTGGCCAAACGCCCCCCTTCATATGGACAGTCAATGCTGAGCTACACAAATTGACACCTCACAACCAATAGCCAAGACGGCTTGGAGCAAAAGTGCCAGATGCCGACGCCCAGCTCACAGTGAGATACTCCCTAGGAAGCAGAAATCACCTGTGCATGATCTACAAGTGATGAAATGATGAAAATTGTGCAGCGAGGTGTTTGTTGGTGTTGATACGGGGGTGAATGTACCTTCCACCCGGCTCACAGACAACAAATTGCCTATTTCATAGTGCTGCAGTACATACCTGAACACCAGTAAACTGCAAAATCGTCTACCTGGAGTGCAAACCACGTTTGAAATGTGGACTTTGCAGTGTGGCACCAGACATTTAAACAGTAGGTCCAAGAAAATTAAGCGCAGTCCCTTGGAGAAGCGATTTATCTGATGCCTAGTCTCATTTCCGGATATGAAGGTGATAAAGGAGTCATGAAGGTCAGGAAGGGTACGAGGGCCCTTGAAACGTAAGAGCCTAAAATAAATCCTAAACCCGAAATGACCTTCACGCCCTGCACGTCTGGAAATGGCGGGTATTGGACACTTGTGCTTGAGCAGTGCCCATACGCTGAGCAAGTGCTGAGGCTTGGACAACAGCATCGAGGAGCGCTTAATGAAGCATTTGTTGAGCTTTCAATGAGTGCAGAACCACAAGAGCTGAAATTACTAGTCACATAATAAAGGGCTCTTGAGGGTGACCTTGTGGGCTGTCACAAGGAGAGGGTAGAATGTTTGTGGAAAATTTGCCATAAGAGGCATAATTCCAAGATAGGTCAGAGTTGAGCAATGCAGCGGTTTGAAACCATTGTTGGATCGTGACCTCCACAACTGTGCAACAGATTTCAAAGAAAAGTTTGGTGAGCGTGGTACCCCAGCAATAAAGACAAGCCGCACCAAGCAAACAATTGATGGTATATCAAATGGTAACATGCACAGGGATGGGTCTGTGGCCGCATGGAACTTTCAGAAAACCTGCTATCACAGGCCAGAGTCACAGCACTTTCTAGGAGTGACGGCCCAGGCACGTTTGCAAGTCGATCAGCAGTGATGGAATGCAATAGCACTGTTATGCTACACTGTGGGGAAAACTAGGTGTCTTTGGGGCTTCACATCGTCTTGCACCGTGTCAAGGTGGTGCAAGGCACCAATTCCATGCCAGGACAGGGCAGTGCCTGGTCACAAACACATACTGCAACAAGCTGGAAGCAGAAAGTGCACACATAAAGAAATATGGACAACAACCACTCACACATGTATTGCGCAGTGATGTCAGGCTCCACACATATCGCCCCCTCAGGAATCTTGCCGAGGACCCGTCCGCACTCTGTGTCGTTCACGTATGTCATGTTTACGATGGCCCCTAGCTTTGGCCCCACAACCCCCATAGACATGCTGGCAAACCACCCAATGGCACTCAGATCTTCTTGTGGGCACTTGTCCGCAGACGTCCACTCACTAATCGCCTGTGCTGCTGGCAGCTCGGTGGAGTTGAGCTGCAGCAGTGCGATATTGTTTCCGTTGCCCACATCACCATTGAACTTGTCGTGCACAATGACCTTGCACACCCTCGCCACCTGCAGATCAGAGTCAATGGCATCAGTGCTGCAGCGACAGGGTTCGGTGAGCTTGTGTCAATCGTGCGAAGTCCAGCAAAGTCCCTGGAATTTCCTCCCGATCACATCCTCCACCAGTCACGCTTCACTGGTGGAGATGTCATGGCTGTCGCACAACTGTACATTGTGAATTTGCTCAGAAGGGAAGCCAGCCAGACATCTCTTGAGGTCCCTGGCATATCACCTGGTGACATTTTGAACACACTTGAAAAGGGACAAAGGGCTGCACTGAGCAATGACTGCCACCCGCTGTTAAATAGTACCTGCGATCCATAACTGTTGGCCTGCACAAAGGCATGCATGAAAGGGAAGCTTGGCCAGCAGTTGCCAACGTTCTGCCAACCATTTCTCAGCGACCGGCAAGGCATCAAACAGTGGCACACAACTGCAGTTGGTGCGCATACTTCGAATTGCGCTTGTGCTTCAGCAAGGCATTCACGGAGTGGTGCTGAAATCACAGTCTGTCCTTCAGGTCGCAAGTTCTATCACACTGAGGGTACCCCAACCCACAAAGCTGAACCAGAGGGCTTACACTACTGACACAAGGCATGCCCAAGAATCGCATTCCAACCACATGCAATGCGCCAGAATGAATCTCAACCTCACGATCTCGATTGTGGCAATGGGCCAAGTGGAAGGCAGACTCGCTCACCGGATCACTCCTGTCTGAATTCAGCTTTTCGATCTTCGGAGAGGTACCTTCAGGATGGCTAAACCCTGATTTTTCAGGATCAAAATCTGGCCGCAGCTCATCAGGATCGTTCACGTCATAGCTGTTCGTCCTGACAAGGGGGATGTCCTTCTGGGTCTTGCCATGGACGCAGGATGCCGGCACAGCAACAAGTCCCTTGTCTACCAGCACCCCAGTGCACTGGTGCAGGTAGACCAGCGGATCAAGCACGTTTGCCACAAAGATGAAGTTGTGACGGCATTGCTCTTTGGTGATCTGTGCACCCAGAAGCCATCGTCTTTTGGCATGTACTAAAGCACAGCATCAGGGTGACGTCCTTCAGATGGTGGAGCACAACATGCACAGGGACACTGTCTGGAAGGGTGGGCATCCTAAGGTGCAGAGGCAGGAGCATACCATGTTTTGATAGGTGGTGTGGAAGCAGAACCTTGGCTATATAATGCAAATGGCACCGAAAAAGGTTCAAAATGGCCAACAAGTGAATGAACTAATCTAAAACGGCAAGGAACCTATGCATGGTCAAAAGCCCTACAAGATTTGCTCTTGTCATCAACACTGAGAAAAAACCCATTGCGCAGGTGATCAAATCCAGGCGATCTGTCTCTTGTCAGTTTGATGGCTCTTGTTTGTACAGATACTCCTGACTGCATTTCCTCCTGTTCATTGCAGTGCCCTGCCAGTGTGTTCTTTCTATCACTCTTTGAGATTTTCGAAGCATGTTCACATTAGGAAAAAAGGCTCATCGCACAACATGACTTGGACATGACTCGGATAAACATATCTGTCACTGGCCACCGTGGACATTCCTACTGGAAATGCAGAAAGTGTTGCAGCTGTTTGAGCTGCCGCTGCACAAGCGTGGTCAATGTCAATGTTTGCGCATTCTTGCACTTGCCGTGAATTGGATTGCTAAGTGGGCACCTGCACCAGAAAAAAAAGTTTTCAGTGCAGTGCAAGCAAAGTCACTTCAGCCTGACAGGCAAATGAATCTCTATGCCTGGCATGAATCTACCCTGGATTCACAATTGGATGTTTATGATGAGCGTCCCAGAAAATGAATGTCACAATAAAAGGACACCTGTGGGCTTGTGCACAACCTCATGTCTGCGGGCCCAGGATTTTCAACTTCCAAGGTTCATTTGCACAGACGTTGTGCTGAGAACCAACAGTGTGCATGAACTTAAGCCCACAACAGTCTCCAAGGCAGTGATTTGTCATGTCCCTTTGACAAATGTAGTGCGTGCAGTGTATGGTTCAAGCACAACAGCACGACTGCAACACTGGTTGGATGCTCTGGGTATCTGGCAGCAGATGATGTGCAGCTGCTGAGCTGGGACAAAATGGGAAAACCAATTTCGAATTGGGGTTGCAGGCAGTTATGAATCGATGCCTGAAGCACCACTGCGCTCGTCATTGCGCGGGCTGACAAAAGCAAGGAAGAGGCATCCACCGTCGCGGCCAGCCTCAGCGCAACTCCAGTAGGCGCGGTTGCTTCGCGCCCCGAGGCTCCTAACACCCAAATCGCGAACGCGCGCGTTTTCTGCAGGAAGGCTGCGCATGGATGACGCAGTCAAGCCCCTGGCAACAACGGGTCTGTTTCGAGTAAATGCTGGGGTCTTCAGGCAACCCGAACAGCCCGCGGCTCCAGCAACGCGCATTTCCCTCGCCAAGTGATTCGAAGCACACACGCAAAGGGGGGAGGTACTGTGGCGGAGGGAGCCCCACATCACCCCCTGCCTCCCTGCGTCAAAGCACCCAAGTCCATTCTGGCCCAATCACCGGCTCCAATCGACGGTTTCAAAAACAGACCCCGGGTGCCCGGTGACCATCCACGCCCGCCTTCAAACACCGACCCCGGGCGCCCGCTCACCATCCACGCCCGCCTTCCCACAATCCGCGGCAGCTCCAACCGGCACAATACAACAGAAACACGTCCATGGCAATGCGCACAGCCCCGCACCCCACGCCACCCCGCTCCATCCCCTCCTGGCTGCCCCGATCCGCGTCACCCAATCCGATCAGCGTCACGCGATCCGCGCCGCCCATTCCGCGTCACGCGCCCGAAACGCCACCCACCTTGAGCCCCCTGGGCCCCCTCCACGCCCTCCTCCGGCGCCTTCCAGTAGCACGCCTTGGGGCGCGCGTCAGCATCCCCGTCCTCCCCCCCGAAGGCAAAAGCCAGCGCCAGAAGGACCAGCGCCAAACACAGAAATCTGCGAGTCGTCATTCTCTTGGGAATCTTTGCCCGGAAGTTGCTGGCCTTTGACCTCCTTGGGGCCCGCGAAGGCTCTTTGGCGCCAGAAGCGATGGCGGGGTGGCTGCCTCTCGAGGGGAGGGCCGTTGATCGGCGTCGATCGTTGCTGTGGTCCTGTGGGGTTGGCCTGGTGCGAGGCTGGTGTTGTGGCGACTGTGGTGCGCCAGCTTCGGCCCAAATAGTCCGAGGGTCCAGGGGCGGGGCACCGGCTTCGCACCTCCTGCACGTGCTGAGAGGGGCGGCGGCGCAAAAGGTCAGGAGCCAGGAGGGTTTGGAATGCTTGGCAGGGAATGAGTATAATGGACGCGTCGGTCAGAGGGGATCACTGGAAATTTTGGTGACGGTAAGTGAAAGTTGGCCCGTTGGGTCGGCTGGGGTTGTGCGGGTACAGCGTTACACATTTGGGCATGGTACACACATCAAAAACCATTGCATGTGGTTGTTGATGTGTGCTGCATGTGTTTTGTACTGCCTTTGTCCGAAGCCAACGCGTCAGTCGCCACACAGCCCTCCGGCAGGACGTGGCGATGCTTCAGGTCGCACGCGTTGCGAAAGGCATACGTTAAATCCGACCCGACCTTTGCTATTAACATTGGCAGCGCCCGCATAATGGCCCGATACGATGGGCGCGTGTACGGTCACCTGCCAGGCCCACGCGCAAACTTTTGAAGTCGTTGGGCGCCCAACGTCGAGTGGCAAACTGGGGGACGTGGGGCCGGCCCGGGCATCACTCGCACAGAACGCCCCATTGGTCTCCGACGGCCGCGGCAAGGAACAACCAACGGCGCCGAGGCCCCCCAAGGACCCAATGGCGGACGCGAGCAATCTACCATAAAGCCCATGCGCGAAAGGCGGGCACCGGGCCTTCACAGCCGGGCAAGCTCGATCACTAGGAGCCGCGCCGGCGCTCCCGGCGACCCGGCAACGGCTTCCTCGTACGTCGATCGACCCATGCGCATGGCGACCTCCACCCCTCCAGGGATCCCTTCACAACACACTAGCGTTTGCCCCCCCTTCCCTTCCCCCCAAGTCACACCCATCCCCCGCACTTTTGCGAATTGCCCTGGCATTGCTCGCTCGACACGCCGAAGAGCACCGCACTGCTCGGCAGTGATGCCGGCCCTGTCCCGCAAACGCCGTTTCGCTCACCACATGGAGCACGCGGGATCGCGTACCACCAGCCGGGGGAGGGGCAAAACGTGCCCCGGGGGGCGGCGCCAGTGTTCAATTTAAGGCCCCTGGTGGGCAGTGCGGCAAACCGAAGGGCTGGGGAAAAAATTGGGCGTTGGGGGAGGGGGAGCGAGGGATAGGGGATGCAGTGGGGCGAGCCCGGATGGGGAGGGGAAGGGACGGAGGAGTGGGGTGGGCGAGCCCCGGGCGAGCAAGCCGTGTGGGGCAGTGCGTAGGCGGGTGCAGGGCAGGGCGTGCTGCCTGTGTCACACCTATAGTCGTTTGTATTGAGTCGCCGACCCTTCCGGCCATTCGGTGGCGAATGCCGATCCAACCCCCAGCCCCTCCCCAAGCGATCTTCGACCCCAAAACGGGGGGGAAGTGGCGTGTTTATGGCGCAGCTGCCCGGCCCCAGGGCATGACCCTTTGCTAGTTGTCCAGCCGGCACCTTGTCGGTAGTCCATCCGCGGCCTGTTCACCCCTCCAATCCAACCCCCACCCCACCCGTCGATCTTCAGTCCCAAAGGCTGTGAACCACCGCCTGTGGGGCTACTGATCAGCGGGTGGGGTGGAGTGCCATCCCGGGGGAGTGGCGTGTTCGATGCCACGGCTGCCCGGCCTCTGCGCATGCCCTTCGCGCCAGTTTGTCCGTCCGTGGCCTTGTCGGCGGCCAGCTTGCGGCGATCTTGCGCAACGCAGCATGTCGGCGGAGGCCTCTGGGGACTCGTTTCTGGGCCGGGGCGCGCGACGGCGGTTTCTGCCCCACGGGGAGCTCCCCCAGGTGGCACTGGACGTTGGGCACCAGCGACTTAGGCGTTTGCGCGTGGGCCTGGCAGGCCACCGTACACGTGCCCACCGTATCGGGCCATTATGCGGGCGCCGCCAATGTTAATAGCAAAGGTCGGGTCGGATTTAACGTATGCCGTTGCGAAACGTTGCCCCTTTGAGGTGTCACCCGCTGATATCCCCGCCAACACCACAGCGCGTCGGCTGCCCCCCTTCCCTGCCGCCCACCGGAGCACCACGGCATTCCTGTTTGTCACAGGCAGAAAACACCACGCTTGTGATAACAGCTGCCATGCCATTTTGACAATAAGTGACAAGGCAGCAGCGCTTTCGACGGCCCAAAAGTACCTGGTATGGTATTGCAATTTATATTATCGCAATAACGCCCTTTCTGCTGGTGCAGTGGCGGAAGCGCCGCCCATATAAACCCGACGGCAACCACGGCGAGCACATAACGTCGTTATGATAACGATATAATGTTTATATAAGATTGCAACCATTGAGGGCCCTCAATGGGGCGTCCCCGAAGATCGGCAAAAGGAGGGGCCCGGGGCTTTTTTCTCGCCGATTGCTCCTGCCCCGCACGACTGTGCCTGCCACTCGCCGGGTCGGTGTTGGACGGACCTCAGGTCACAGACCTGGACACCAAATATGTATGGCGTCGAGGCAATGTTGCCGTGCGCGACGGTTGCTTTCCGGACGGGGCTGATTCATCAATTTTCGTCCCGGACGGTCCATATGGACCCGCTGGCCAGCGAGGGAAGGAAGTTTGCCAACTTTGCCTGCATCTGCCAGCGAAAATCGTCAAGGGAATCGAGGACGGGGGACGTCAAGGCGAGGCGAGGCAACGGCTAAGAGGCGGAGATCAGGGGAGAACGGCAATCCAGATCAGGCTTGGTTTTGACGTTAACGTTTACGTTTTTACTTTTACGTTTTTACGCGTAAAAACGTAAATTTGCAAAAGGGCCTATTTTTACGGCTGTTTTTACGTTTTTACGGCTCCCTGGCACACGCAGTTTATACGACAAAAGTTGCCTATAATGATCAGTCCTCCACCATCTGCAACACCCTCAACACAACGTCCACCTCGCCCTTGGCAAGGGCGATAATGACGTTCAACAAAAACTCGTCTTCTGCCTCTTCCAAAGCGTCTGGTTGCCACTCTCCGGACTCTGCAAATCTGCATGTACTGTCCTTATGTACACCAAGCAGTTTTTACGTTGTATTTACGTATTTTTACGCATTTTTACGCGTAAAAACGTAAAAACTATTTTTACGCGTAAAAACGTAAATAAGATCAGTTTTTACGGCGTAAAAACCAAGCCTGATCCAGATGTCGACGCCAGTCGGTTATATACCTCTCACCAGTAGAAAACAGCCTGTTTGCGATGCCAGTTGCGACGCCATTTGACAACCAAATTGATGCCATCACATCCACTTTTATGCCATCGCAATCACGGTGACGGCATCATTTTGTGTCAAAATAGCATCGCAGTTTGCATCGCAGACATGGCGTTTTCGACCAGTGTCTACATAAATGTGTGGCCCCCTGTCAGCTATGTATCTGTAGCTCCATATGGATCCACGCACGGATCCATGGGCGTGAAGATCTGTGCGACTCCCCCTGGTCTCGCCAGTTTGGTGCGCCGCTGGCTGCGGGCAAAACAGGTCGATTCTTGACTGTGCCGGCACATAGCATGCATTCCGGCATGCCGGCCCTTCCTTGAGTAATGGCGTTGACCGACTGACCACTGCTGACTCCCGTGGGTCGACACCGGCGATGGGCGTTTGACCTGCGCCAATCTGAGACGCGCAAGCTGTCTGCGCGGGATGATTTAAGCGCACGAAGTACAGATGGACGCGGATGCACGCACGTCTCATCCGAATCTGAATGGTGTTACGGCAGCATTGAGAGGCCTTGCGCAAGGCATGACGCATTGAAAGGAAGCGCATCAATAAGCTAGTTGCAGCAAGGCCCTTCGAAGTTGATGCAACTCCGTCCCGATTTCGAGATGCTGCCATCGCCTAGGAGGTGCAAAGGCACCGCGCTGTCCTTCGAAGGCAATTTGAACTGCATTCCTTTGCTTAAATTTAAACAGTTGATGTTGTCGCCGCTGGACTGTTTGAGGCTCCGGCCGTCACGCGCCGCCAGAGACCTGAGAATTTCGACATGCACGGGGTGCAGTGCGGCTGCATCATCGTATGATGTGCGATACTATGGGATGCGCGATATGCAATACCCTGAGGAAAGCAGTGCCAGGTGGGGCAGACATCGGCGTGTGCGCAAGTCGCAACCAGCACTGTTGTACTCCTGTGGTGGATCTGCTACTCTTTTGAAAGAGTGTAAATTTACCACGGTGGTAAATTTACACTGTACGTGGTAAATTTACCACGGTGACCGAAACTGCTCGCAATTGCTGGCCGTCGCTGCACACCGCATGAGCGATCAACATCGAATATTGGGACGCACGGAAGTTGCAAATAAAATTCGATCTTTCCACTGTGTACACAACAGTGTGATGTCATGTTAGCCCGCGGATATAGCTATTATATCCGTACCGCAGTGCTCCTCATGAGGATAGTGATCACTACTGCGCAGACTACTGCGCCCCACCCACGGATTCAAAAAAGCAAATGGGCCCTGCTGGTCGCGCCGCAGCCTATCGCCCGCGTGCGCGGCCCCCACGCGCGACGGGCTAGGGACCTACGTTTCGCGACAGGCGCGTTTCGCGCTGCTCGCAGTGTTCTTCGAGTTGGACGCGGGGCATTGGCCTGAGGGGATGGCCTCAACGCGCCATCAGTGGCGCGCCGCGCCCCACGCCCGTGGCATCACCTGACGCGGAAGCTCGTCGGCCTTGAGCGCGTTGACGGGACGCGCTCCCTCGCGCTGACTTCTCAAAGGCGGAGGCGGAGACGCTGACTTGGCTGTGTGTGCGGGCAGGAGATCGCGCGTGCAGGCGAGGCAACAGTCGAGAGGCAACAGCCAACAGACACGACGCCACGGGAGGGAGGCAAGAAACGCCAAGCCGCACAGCGCGCAGAGCCTGCGCGCGAGGACGCCACGATACCAAGTAAGCATCATCTCCCCCGTTGTCACCCCGCGCACCCGCGTTCGCATCCATCCCGGCCGCGATTCCTCAAGCGCTCGCCCGCAGTCGCAGGACGGCAAGACGCTGTGGCGGGAGTGTGGGGCCGCCATTCCCGGCAGGCGTGGGGGCGATCAAAGCGGGGAGGGGATTACCACCGGCCGCGGGAGCGATCACCGCCAGCGCAGGGTTGGGCAGCGCAAAAGCGGCGTTCCCGGCAGCCGCGGGAACGATCAGGGCGGGCGCAAGGTTCGCTATGCCTGGCGCTGTATTGCTGAGTTGCTTTCTCGATGGATCTGCCTAACACTAGGAAAAAAATGACAAAACAGCACGTGTTCAAACGTGTACAAAATTTACGGATTTGTGCTATTTTTGTGTTCTTAGAGTGCAGGACTTTGATAAAATGTGTTTTATGTGTGTTCGCAAAAGTGTTGTTTGGCCCTTTTTTTCCTAGTGTAACGGGGCATGCTGGCCTCCTGGGATCGCGACATCTTGCCCACGTGGCGAGGGTCCTCACCGGGATCCGCGCTGGACGCAGACGCATCAAAGCGTAGTTGCTGCGCTGTGCTTTTACACAAGTTCTCACGAATGAAGACTTGATTGCAATTGCATTTTAGTTGTGGCGAACTTGCTCGATGCAGGTTGGTGCACAGCATTGTTCTCATGGGCCCTGTGGTCTTCTTGACAGGAACTTGCACCACAAATGGGAGATCCTGATGGTGGTGTTCTACACCAATTCTACCCTCTGAATTACGACATCTGGGGTCGCCACTCTCATAGCCCTACGACCCTCTGGTCAAGCGCCTATGGCACTGTGGAGGCTGATATTTTCACCGATGAAAGTGGCAAGCCTGTGCACATGACAGCTAAATATGCAACAGGGCATTTTGCCACACAAAGCGCACAGAGATAGCTCCCATTTTCCGGCAGGTGCTGGGTGTACACCTAATCACATGTGATGAGCAGGGTGCCTGTCCACCCCAACACAGTGCTGTACTGCAGGGGTCAAGGTGAATGGCAAGAAGGGGAAACACATTGGCAAGCAATGTGTATGTTTCCAAAGAGCTGATGCCCTTCAATCTGCATGAAGTGATGTCATGGGGACGGGTTCTAGGAATGCGTGCCATTCAGACTGATTGTGGAGTATGCCCTAGACATCGTCAGTGGGCTGAAGCACCTACGTCGGCAAATAGAAACTGGTTGGCATCCAGTCCTGGGATGGATGGGTGGTGTGGAAAATGGCATGCAGTTTGAATGGAATGTCCAATATAATGCGAAGAAAGGACATGCGCTTTGATTCTGGGACTGCAATTCTGGGACCACGTTCATCTGGTGTGGTGAACACTGGGAGGAGAGAAAGACACTTGCGCGTGATGACTTCGTTTGCCAATACTTTGCAAGATCAACATTTCGTTTTCTGGTAGGTTGCGCTTTGTGTTCGCTGGCATCAGGTGCTATTCCAGAACGGCCATGCAAATGTTGAGCGCGGCGTCATGGCTGCACATCCACTTAGCATGTTTAGAGGGTGTCTGTTCCCTGCGTGCAATTTTCTGTGCGTCCAAATTGGGGTACCCTGCCATTTGCTTGATTGAGATGGACATTGGTGTGTAGTAGCACCAACCCCACACCCACATCCCCATCCCAACCCACCCATTCTACTCGCATATCCTCACATCCTCACCTCCTTTGCTCGCTCTATCAGAATCCAAACACTAGATTGTTAGAGCGTCGTCAGCGCAATGCTTAGCGAGGATGCCCGTCAATTCTTCACGTTACGTCACGGTTTGAGCGTTGTGAAATGGACTTGATTGTCTACCTTTCGTTTTGTGTATCTGGTTGGTTGAGGGCCAGCTCGACGAAGAGCGACCTTGTGCGATTCTGGAGGCCAACATTTGCGCTGTCCTTGGGAGACATCGGGACTGAACTGTTGGCATTCTAAAGCCGATCGGTTCGCCGTGGGTCGGCCTCAATTCCAAGGGCCTCAGGGAACGGCCCGATCCCGCATACCACGCCCCCCAGCCGCTGCCGGGCTATTCCCCAGAACTGAATTTCTGTGTGGCGGTCGCAAATTCTTACTTGTTAAAGTAGTGCAAAAATCAAGTACTTCGATCCGTGATTTCACACGATTGTTTAAGTCGCATAGTTTTCGTACCTGTGTAGTACACGAAAGTGGACCACCTTACCTTGGACAACACGACGAAGAACACGGTTTTACACGATTTCCACAGTGCACCAGTGCCAGCCGTGGACTTTGTGATCTGTACGGGATTGGTACACGATGTCACGATTTTACCCCATTCTTACACGCACAACACGGAACACGACTTCCAGGACCGCGCATTTTGGCCGATTTTTACCAGTGTTGCACGTTCTATCGATATTGATCAATCCGAATACGGTCGGCGATAGTGCATGGCACGAATTGGCCAATCCTTGCAAGCTGCAATGATATTTCAAGATGAAATTTTTAAATGTTGTAATAAGCGAGAAGCCGCAGAGGCGCCTTTGTGGCAAGGAAAGCATGGTCTTCAAGTGGGTCGGAAAACAAACATAGGCTATGTTACATAGCATACATTCGTTATACATCAGCCTTGCATACAGCCGGCACACATCATCACCTAACCAAGGGGCCTAGATCTAATACTCGAAGACGCTCAAAGGAACGATGACCCTGATAACATCGCGCTCTCTCCATGTGAATGTCGCGCATGTATATGTCCATCACCCTGGGTGAACTCCCCTCCTCTACTTGTCAATCGCGCTCACGTGTCTGTCAATGAAATACATCCCTACATTCAACTGCCCCTCGATTAAATAATGATTAAAATATCACGCAACTTCCAGCTGCTCAGAGCTTTGCTTGACGGCCAGACGCAGAAACCAAACTTCCATAAATTGTGCAGTTCACGACATGCCAGTTCAGGGCTGGAACCTCCCACTATTCCCATCATCCACGAAAATTTTCACGCCATTTGCTTCAATGGTTTCATGGCGAAATGTTGATGCACTCAGCGGCGATCGTCGTCATCGTCGTCATCATCTCTTGACCTCCTTCTGGCAGGAGGAGGAGCAACTGTTACAGGCGTCGATGATCGACTTCTGTGGCCGGCTGCAAACACCAAGACCAACTCAGGTCAGCAGGCTGCATTCCAAACATGTTTGTGGAAAGATTAGAACCAGGGATATTTTCTCCCCAGGTGGGCAGTATTTGTGCGACGTCCTTGTGATAATTTTTGTCCAGCGCCGTGTTGCTTTGGCGCTGCAATGATCTCGCGGAGAAAAGCTAGCAGGGCCGTACTATCCCTGATTGAAAGATCAGCGCTTCGCTGCGACGTCGCCTTCAGCAGGCATGCTCTGATCCATGAAGCCAACAAGACCAGGGAGGGATTGTACAACGTTGGACCACAGATAGGTCTATCCGCCCGTCAACTGCGCACTCTTTGAAGTTGTTTTTGCCATCTCTGAGCCGATCCGATATTCAGAGTGCAAACTCAATACTCAAGGCGAGAAAACCCCAACCGCCCGTACTTGAGCATTATTTTATCCGCTTCGTGAGTGATTCGAGGCACGGGCCAAACCATAGCGGTGACAGAACTTGGCCAGCATGCCAGCGGACGCTGGAGCAGCGAAAACAAGGGGCGTAGGCGCACCGCCCGTCAGCACGGCCTTCGCCAACGCTGACAACAAAATCGGTTTGAAACTGGCTACCACCCAGGGAGGCGTTTAGGAACATCCCCACTTACTGTATTGCAAGAGCAGCTTCCTGGATGGCAGGGCGGAGCTCTCTTCCACGGCCGTGTGCTTGTCGCCTGCGCAGCCACAAGCCCATGCATGGATCAGAATCCATGCGAATCTTGGGGACCGGCCGTGGGCGCTGGAAATCCCCCCGCGTCATGGCCGCGACCCCGATCGGACCGTCGACATCCGAATCGCCGCCCACCCGCAGCGCGGCGCCTCGCGACGCCAGGGCGCACGGGCAGCTTCTGGTATCGCTTCCGCGACGGGGACAGATCTGCCCCGGCTTCTGCAAGCGCCTCCGAGCGACTTGCGCGCATCCAAACCCCAGCGCAAATGCAGAGAAGCGAGACGCAGAAATCGAGTTGAGCTCGACGCCACGGTCAAATCATCTCCCGCAGATCGCATCCTAACGGAGGGGGAAGAATCCACATGGAGCACCTGAAGCCTGGATTCGATTTCAGGGTCACAGGAACAGGCACAGCAAAGCAGCCGCATACCGCTCAAGCTCACGCTGAGGTCTCCGCACTTATCCTGCCATCGTTGGCGCACGCGGGTGTCCGGGAGAGCGCAGAGATTCAGCGGGGCGATGCGCCAGAGATTCCCCAAGCCGACGTCTCGCGGACGCACCTGGCACTGCCTGCGCCTGGGAGGCGAGCTGGCACACCAGCAGGAGCGCCGCGATGAGGATGGCCGCCCGGGCTGCCATGGGCCTCTTGGTCGCGACGAAAACTCAAAGGTGCGTCCCTGTCGACTGTGGCGGATGCGCGCAGCGCTTGGATCGTCGAGTGTGCCGCGGGGAGGAGAGTTCCAGGCGGTGGACTGCTCGAGCTGCGAGGGGCTGCGGTATTTGTGCGGAAACTCCGCCCAGCCGGCAGCCGCACACGTCACGGGCGCAGGTGTCAGTTGGGTGAGCGTTAGGCGACGCGCCGCGGGGCGTTGTCCTGCATGAATCAGGCTGCCGCCCGCCATCGAGAAAGTTAGGTGGGGACACGTTGGGGTTACGTGATGGGTCGCAGCATCGCCAGTCGCGCGGAGCGCCAATGGGCATGCATCGCGAGACGGTTGCGCGACGGTTGCGGGAAGGTGTGAATGGATCCGCACTCGCGAAATTCTCAATGCGAATACAAAGGGACACGTAACGGCGTGTACCCTCGCGGATGCCTTGTGTCATGCTGATGCTATCACCCATTGGGCCACCCCGCGGCTTCCATGAGAAGTACAGTCATCAAAGCAACTCCCTTATCGGGGAGCCCCTAGGGCTGATTTAATTGGTCGCCGACCACCGCCCCTCGTGACAAAGCTGCTGCCACATGACATTGTTCACGAGAAGTACCAGCTCG